>JAPYZR010000106.1:0-93722 GCA_030522945.1 Trichopria nigra | reverse complement strand
TATCTGGAACATATATGATCCAGATATAACCATATATGATCCAGATATAGCCATATATAATTCAGATATAATTATATCTGAATCCATTTTTCCCCGGGTTCGTTTAAATTCCATTTAATTCGGGATATCGATGATAAAAACGATATTAAAAACATTTTAAAATATATTACATGAGCATACATGTAATTTATATTCTTGAAGAGAAAAACTATTGAAATTGTACGCACTCGTATACAAATCAATGTTGACCTGATAATGTAAGCACACGGCATCCGTTTGTTTCGCGCAACATGGCTTTGATTACCTTCCTAGTAGGTTTCTTAATAATGCATGAATTTTGAGATGCTTACTACCAAGCAGATCCTGAACGAAGTGACAGTAGAACTCTCCGAAGCAGCGTATTGCATAATTCCCTATGTAGAATGGAAAACCACTTAAGGTCTAAGCCATAGAATTACAATCATAATTAAGTCAGTTCACTCTAAGGAATTTTCGGAAGAAACGCGATTACTCTGCAAAATTCGTTAAATCAATTATGAACGCATGGAAACATTATTTTCGTTTTATATGCAAATTTAATGTTAATGCATTGGCTGGTATTATGGAAATCAAACGGTACGATTAGTAATTTAATAATAAATGCTGGAAATGTCTGTCTAATTCCAAATCCAACATTTAACATTCATTTTTTTCTTTCTGGCGGATAATGCTCCGTTGCAAGTGAAGATTATTTTTATATTTTTTGTGTAAGTGTACTTAATGAACGAACAGAATATAGTTCCTTAAATTGTGGTTCTTCGAGTTGGAATTAGACTATAGTTAGTAGACCAATTATACTATTTTATGGCAACAGTATTTATTACATTAGTCAATTTCCCTACTGGTGTAAATCGAGACATTTCATTTATAGCGTTATAAAACCTATCGTGCATGCTCGTACATTTATACAAGGTTTAATTGAATCCAAATTATTGGCTAAATAAAACTCACATTTAGAATAATTGCATTCACTCTCGGCTTATTTATTAAGGTGAACCGAATCAAAGCAATTGTATAGAATTTTACAAACTACAGGATCAACGTCATTACATTTTTAATGCTTTGATAAAAGCAAGATTTTCGTAAAAAGGGAAAATAAAAAAAGAAAAGAAAATGATAAAGTCAAACCTTAATGCGAGATCGAATATACGGTATGATTATTTTCATGAAGATGTCAATATTTGATATATCTCATAAATTTGAAATTAGATATTTTTAATTAAAATTTTAATTAAAAATTTTAATATATATATGTCGTGCATTTCTTTGATATTAAAAACGACCTTTTCTCTTTCTGTTCCATATTATGCAGCTTGATGTATAGTATTGACAAATGGATTTGTAATCGGAGCTCTTCTATATGTGATCAGAATTCCAATATTTTATTACAATAAATACGTTATATATATGGATAAGATATAATAGTCGAAATGCATTCTCGAACGAATAGGAGCGATGAGTACTTTTCAAAAAAAAAAACGATTGCTTAAAATTTTAGTTCTCCGGGTGAAATCTTGCTCAATAAAACGCTATACTGTGAAGCAAAAAGTGAAAAAATCGATTTTTAGAAAAATTTGGTTACGTCGTAATTTCGAAAAATTACTTTTACTGAAGGTAGTTTCTTTTTTTTTGAATTATTCATGGTGAGTTTAGTACATTTTCATAGACCATATAGCAGAACCATATAATGGTTTTATTCAAACTCGTCTCCGATCCGATTATATTTCAAAAACTTATATAAGCACGTTAGTTCATTCTACTTTTACATATATATATCAATATGGATTACATTTGAAATTCGTATGAATATTCACCAGCGAGTAGTGATATTACATGCAAGGTACGTAAATTTACATGCGTAAAATTGGAAAAATCTTGAAAACCATGACGGATTTCAGTGTGTATATAATTTATGTGACAATTTCTTAACATTATCATTCTCATTATTATATATATATAATGCAGTAAATATACTTTGTGGTTTTAACTTTATACGATCAGGTATGTGATATAATTAAAAATTTTAACGAATTGTAAATAAGAATGATGATTCAATTAAAGAAACGTTCCGAAACGCTGCACACATAGAATGAATATAATAGTTTATCATGTTAATTTAAACTATAGTAACTATAATTAAGTTAAATTTACAAAACAGTTAAATAGGAACTGTTCGAATCCTTGGTGTAGGGATATTTCATAGATTTGGACAGAGAGTCGCCATCTTGTAGTAACGAACAGCCGAATATCATGACGTCGCTATTTTCTAATCAACGACGAATCATGACAAAAGTACATCTTAAGTCGCACTGAATCGCAGTAAATAGTAATTATCATCAGCCTAACCTTCCACGTATCTTTATATTATTTCCTATTTCGGAAGTATGACCAGAAAAGTCGGAGGTCGCATATAATACGTGTAAATAGGGGCGAAGCTACTATAGTTACAATGACGTTTGACCCTATGTAAACTGAAGTGGATTGGTCCACTTCGATTTGTACTATAGGGTCAGCGATAACCAAAATGAATACTATTTTTGGCAGGCCACCTGACATTCGTAATGATCTTGTGGGTTCCTAAACCTACTTCCACCATGAATCCTTAATGATGAATCAAGAACGTTAAAGGAACGCAATGTAAGATACGGGGAAACGTGTGAGAAGTTTGTGGGTGTCGTACGATTCCAACCTATATAGGTAATTTTAATCGAAACTCTGAACGGAAACCATTTTAATAATTTCCATGTACATGCAAAAAAAGCATCATGATGGTCGCTTGGCTCATCTTAATTTCCAGTTATCAATAAGACTTAATCATTCGTGCATCTACATTTGAGATACGTTTCGAAGGAAACATCTGGCGGTTTAATATTGCTCCATTAGTAAATCGGACTTGCCTCTGTGCGGGTCTGGCATACATATATATATATAGATGAGAGTCAGAGCATGCAGATCCTTGTTTAGGAGAGAGAGACTGCCTGGGCTGTATACGAAATCAGTGGGCTTTTACAACATTGGTTTTGAACGTACCTGCTTCAGCCAAGAATGCCACAGATCACGATCCCAGGGATGTTGAAATCCGAGATATAGATGTCGCGTCTCTCGGTAATGAGTCGCGGCTCCTTGTAGCTGTCGTTGCTGACGTTGCCTTGCCGAAACCTCCACCCCCTGTTCCTTCACCTCCACCACCGCCTCCACCACCTCCTCCATCTGCTCGGGACTGTTTTGGCAATTTGATGGCTGCTGTTGCTGCTGTTGCTGTTGCTGCTGTTGCGAGCTGGTGCTGCTGAGCCGTGCGGGAAATCCGGTAACTCGCAAAACTAGTTTACCTAAGCGGGAGGGCGCGTAGCAAACTGTACCACCACCGGCTAACTCCATCCATTCGGGACGCGAGTCCGAACAGGCTGAAACAATGAGATTAATTGAAAACTATTAGTCGAGGTGAATCAACTTTTCATTAATATCTTTTTCCACTTACTGGACCGACCCTGTTTTTCTCGCCTTTTCGACATCGATTACCTTCGGGTTCTCTCTCTCTCTCTCTCTCTATCCTTCTGTTTTTCACTTTATTCAGTTTACTAATACAGTATCTGTATTGGGTTACTGCTATATGTTGAATTTTTTTTTCCGTAGAAATAGGGAGTTGGTGATTATTATCATTTTTTATATTTTACAATAATGTAAAAAGTAAGGAAGATGATATAATATATATTTTTGGAATAACAGAACCTATATTTAAGGGGGTCTCTGACCGGAACAATTAAAACACAAATTCAAACTATATACAAACAGCTTCTAAACGCGTACCAGTCGTTAAAAGAGAAATCTCTTGATTAATTTTAAACCGATGAGTCTTTATTTATGAGACCACCATCAGTGACCTGAATTTTATAAAATGGATCACTACGTCCTTAATTTCCGGTGTCATAGGAGGTGCTAAATTTAATACAAACTGCTAAATCATACAAAATCCAAGGTTGAAATATCTTTATATTCAAATTGCCAATACAATAGTCATTTATTATTTTATTTTCGTTCATTTCTCGCCTCATTTATTTTTAGTATATATATGACGTTTAGAGAGAATTCCATAAGAAGAGTTTCTTGCCTTACTTACATTCAGCATTCTGGACCCCTTTAATAATACTAAATGTAGTATACATATCATCATAGACAAATGACGTGTAAGTTTAAAAGCACATTAAAACATTGTAAATTTTATTTCGTTTAAATGAACTTATTGTAAAGTATAAAAACCCCCAAAGCAGAAATAGATATTAAACTTTCTAAGCTTTTCATTTCTTCATTTAATAATTCATGATTAATAAATTAGCGTATATATACCTATAGCGTATGTCCATTCGTCAGATCAAAATTCTAAACTAACAAATACTCTATATATCCATTATTTTTATTATTTTAAAATAAAATGTTCAAATTTGCTGGACGAAAAGTTCATATATAATCATTTTCAGATCCTTCAATTAGTTGCATTTGCGTACTTTCATGTGAAAGCTTTCAGGAAATGTAAATTTCATAATTTTATTTGTTTTGCGTCATACCAAATCACACCTATTTAATTGTTTTAGCAACACTTAATTTAATCCTTTGACGATAGCTGGCAATTTGCAACGCGCGGATTCATTTACATTCAATGCAATATACGTGTAGAGATATTTCACAGCGTCCTATTTAAATGTATCATTCTAAAAATAAGCAGCACATTTTGATGATATTCGAAATACTCTCAAAATGTTTCAAATTTTATGTAATGTTAATATATGCAAATGTAAACATCTGTTTTATTATATATACTATTTTCACACACTGATACACGTGAACACCTGCAAATATATACATACGTACGTATATATATAAGAACATATGTATGTATGCAGTGCAATTTCACTCAAGAAAGAATCACAGAAAGATCACTCTTATAGAGTGAACATTCAATCTTTCGATGAGCGGCTCAGTTTTCACTCTTTAAAAGCGAAACTCTGCAAGAAATTTCGAGACAACACTTTTCTGCTTTTCAAAACTTTGTCAACCTGTAATTATACTTTTTCAACCTTGGTGTTTTTTTTTACAATTCTATCAACTTATAATAATAATTAAGAAGTTTTATGTTGTGTTTACTCTCGGTTTTCAGTACTTTATTTTACAATTTTCTCGCATTCTTTCCCGTATCCTGTTTTACGTGCATTCATATATTTTCAATCAGTTGCTGCCATCTAAAGTCTGTTTGTCAATTTTTATTTACGTTAGTCAATTATAGCTACTTTTATTCTATACAGGGTGTCCCAAAAGTATGGAAACACTTGGAATATCACGGAAAATAAGTTTCGGGAAATCAAAACGGTGATCTGAGGGTGACCTTGAATTTTACCTTGAGCTTGCCGTTCAAGGTCATTTGAAGGTCAACTTGATTTTTCTAAATAGGAACCCCTATTTTGAACATCGAATTCTGAAACAAAGGGAAATTTTACGACCGAATCGATAGTTTTTAATTTGTCAGAATGTGACCTTCCGAAGATTAAATAAATCACAAGGTTAAATAATAAAGCAAAAAAACATTTTAAATAATCCTGTACATCATTTAATCTAAATCGTTCGCGAATTGGAGGAATTAAATCCAGTACATATTTAGGTTCAACGCGTCTATATACAATAAACTTGCATTATATTATACATTTTCGATAATTAGATTTAAGGAGAAAATAATAAAAGCATTTAAACCTTATAAGCATCTTATATTTGCCTTTGATTTGCCCGGGAAATAAGGAAAGAGGAAAGACGACAAGTTTTATCAGTTATAAGCGTACGACACTGATGCAGATGGAAAATCACATTTACTCAATTTATGAAAAGCACGACGAAAGCAAAGTATAGTTTATTCGCCAAGGCATTTTCTAATTGATTGCATAATTTATTAAAATGAACCGTCTGAATTCAGAAGATAATAACTTTACGCGCAGTTTCGCCTGCATCACTGTGTATATATTCATTGCCGGTGTATGTATACTCGGAAATTCGGAAACTATTTAACACACAATTTAACGGCTTCATATGTTAATGATCACCATGTTTATGAATTTATTCCATTGATGGAGTGCTCGGGAATTTCATCATTACAGCCGTTTTGCAGCGGATGAAAATTTCAAATTAACGCCTCACAGTTCCCATACATGTATACCTATATATAACGGCGTATCGTTATCAAAATATTGATGAAAATTTGCCAATTTTATCAAAAGGCGATTATTTTAAAGGCATATGTTGGTTTTACAGCTGACTACCACAAACGATGTACAACGCAAATATTATCAAGAATTTATAAATTATCTACTTCATTTCTTAATAAAGGACTTTTGAAGAATGTACCAATCGCTTATTATACGAATTCCATTCACGTTGGATGGTTTTGGTACGTTGGAGTTTACATCTTTGATATTGATAACTAAAGATATTCATTTTATTGTAAATACTAAAAATACCCATCATATTACATTAATTAATTTGAAATCTATCGATCCTTTTTCAAAATTACAATAATTATCAGATTTTATATTAATGATGGAAGATATATTTATATATGTATAAATATATCTTGCTTATTTACCCAGTGATGAGTTCGACTACCCCTACGAAACTCAACGGAAACACAGTTCGTTTATGATTGCCTGACTGTTGATGACGATACACTCCGAAGAGTTAATCAAGCATAAGAATAATAATCAACCGCTCCGCTGCAGGGGATTTTCTTCAAAGTTTTGCTTATATAGAGTTCTGGAATTTTCGAATTTACTGAAAAGGAACTCGAGGCTGTCTATATACTATATCTCCGTACATATCTCTTATAAACATATATCGTGGTAACCTGCCGAAGTGAGAATTTCACCGAATACCAACCGAAGAAAATTAGGAAAATTCACGCGGAAGAAAGGTAACTAATTACAGTCTGTGAAAACTGCGGGGTTGGGGCACTGTGGCTGTCACACTCTGCAAAAAACTTGCAAAAATTACATGAGCTTTTAAGTGCTGAGCATCGTGAAAGTTGGGCAAATTTAAATATGGAAAAGTATTCCTTCCGTAATTCTTTTTTAATAATTAAACCTTGCGGTTTGCTATATGCTTTTCTTAATGCCCTTGCGGATGATTTTATGTTTTAAAATAGTTTTTTGTTTGATTATTTTTACGCGAAAAAGTATAACAGCATAATAAGCACTCCGAGTATCTGAATCCAAACATAATGCATGGACAAACGAGTGATTTAATTTATAGTAATTTATGAATAAGCTCTTAACTTTTTTCGGATTGTCCGGCGAGTTTTAGATAAGGTGTATATCTAAAAACTGTAATATACATTTTTAATTTTTCCGAACCAAATAGCTGCTGTAATTGGACCTATAATAGAATTAAATAATATCTGGCTTTAGCAAATATTAAAATCATTATTGTTTTGCCAAATCTAAATCAAAATATGTCAGGTTTCATATTATTCCGATTATAGATCTTAGTTGACGTGGATAAGCAAGTTTAGGTCCATATCATGTTAAGTGTCATACATTTTATATCAAAATATGTTTCTATAAGATTTAATTCGAATTAAATCAAATGATCAGGTTGGGTATTATTATAAATTTGTTGCAATCGGATATGCTCAAATTTAACCTAGTTTAGAATCGAATTGAAAATCCATATAGACAAAACTCAATCCAAACAAGAATACCTGCAGACGCATTTGTGAACAATTAGAGACATAAAAATCAGTCTCATTCAGATCTCATTAAAATATATAGAATAGAATCGAAATGTTTCCGGATGGAAAAGAATAAAATAAAATTGAAAGTCATGAGTTAATCTACGTTTTAAAAATGGATTTCGTTTTAATTGGAGGACAAATCACGCATTAAAAATGAAACCATTTCTATCCAATTCAAACATTTGTTGAAATCTAGATCCACTTGCAATATAAATCAGTTTTTTTATTTTTTTCTTTTATGTCTGCACATCTACTATGGACTGAAACGCGTTTTAAAATATAGGAATCAATTTTTTAAACCAAGACAGGTTTTCAGCGTTGAAGTGAAATTTCAAGGTTTAAGCAAAAAGATATCTAAAAGATGTCTAGAAGATGTCTTTCATGTCTTGCAAGATATCCTAAACATGTCTGAAAAGTTATCTATTAGATATCTTTTAGATGTCTTACGCAACAATTTTCGGTCTATTGAAGATGTTTTGAAGATATCTTCGAGATATCTTGTAGACATCTTCAAGATGCGTTTTAGATACCTTCAAGATGCTTTTTAGATAGCTTCAAGATATCTCGTAGACTTCTCGAAGATGATTTTTAGATATTATAAATATTATAAATCCATTAATGGATTTATATTATTATTAGTGTTATTTTTATGTTATTAATTATGAAATGTATTGTAAGGGAAAATGCAAAGAGAAGGAATACAATTTGCACATTTGTAAATGATCATTGCCGATTTTTTAGTTTTATCCAGAAACAAAATAATACTTTTCTTCTTAAAAAATATATTGTTTTTCTCCATTACGTTGTTAAGTTGATCATCCGCACTTAAAACATAAATACTAATGTCAAGATGGACACTGTAGAAATATTTGTTTCAATATCATATTGGTATATATGGAGTAAAAATAAAATTGTCGATGCTCACCTCGTAAAAATTAATTGCGTTAAATTGTCGCATAAGTTCGCAATTTGTTAAATTTTTTGTAATTAATTTTATCTTCTGGGTGATCAACAATGACCTCGCAGGTGCGAGAAACGATATTTGGTGAGAAAGGTCGCGGAGACAGGTGTCGATGTGTCTTATCTTTCGATCAATGACATAATATTTTCTGGAGCAAAATGTTAGGCATGTTGTAAGTTTTAATTGACAGCATTGGTATTTCAGTTTTTTTTTTTTGTAATGTTGAAGTCGTGTATATTACACAAATTTCATGAGTTAATTATTATACCATATCCATCTATTACTGAAATAATAAAAAAGCATATCCAACAAATTTTGAACAATAAATGTTTCAAAATAAGTTTATCAAAGTATCAAACTTCTTATTCTATATTACACCAACTGCAGGTATATTCGAAAAACCAATGTACAGTAAAACGGATACGTGCAAAAATTTGTTAACAATAGGGAAAAGCGTCAAACATTTTTCAAGACTCGACATGCTTTCTGCACGTACATTTAATATCTTGGCACATTTCATATTTCTCTACGTTTATTCTCGCGGAATATAAATGAATAAGGCACAATTTTATATAATGAAATGTCTATAATAGCTTTCCTTCTACAGTGAGCTTTGGTTTCTGCTCGAGTGTTGACTACGTACCAAGAGTGCTGTTTGTTCTTGTATAAAGTACTGAATTATTATCATCATTTTGTCCGTACAGAGAATAGATCTTTCATTATCTCTATTCTCGTAATGTTTTTGAAATTTAAAAGTGTTTACAAAATTCACGCTTTTATGAATTCCGCAATGAATAATGAATAAGGAGTATAATTACGGTTTGAACTATTTCATAATACCTTGCATTAAACATATATGTTAAGAAATTAGAAATGGCCAATACAGTTCAATATAATTTGTGTTGTACACAAATTATAAGAAAAAAACCCATGATAAAAAATGGATCTTTTATTTATCGTCCTCGTCCGAGGATAATAATAAAAGAATATATTTGTGTACAACACAAATTATATTGAACTGTATTGGCCATTTCTAATTTCTTAACATTATTGTATTACAGTTCATTTTTTTAAAAAATTCTTTTATCAATATTAAACATATATACTGAAACGGAATTAAATTAAGTGTCGAAAAACCCGATAATCGAAATGTATTGTATCGAATACAGATTTTGGATTTGTTCAAATTTACCTGGACCTACACTGCACAATAAACGTATATCCGGTTTCACCCCGGTATTCTTATACTTAATGTACAGTTCAGTCAGGTATTAAAATATGTTACATTTAAAAACAATCTCAGGCATACAAGCATTATTATTATTTGGCAATAATCCAGTTAGTACAGGGCATCCTTGACGAACAATGAACAATTCGACGAACAAGGTACGTCTAGTTTTTGTTCAATAGAAATCGTATTTTTGTTTATACGTCCATTGTGCATCAACTGCATTGTACTCACACACGACAATAGAGATCAAATGGACGTACTTGTGCTATTTGGAAATAACCCCTATTCAATCATGTTAAAATAGTTGACCTTTACATTAATCACTTTATCATTGTATCAATCATCGTTCATGCAATAATTTAATTTTCAATTAGATCTGATCAAAATACACACCATCTTTGCCGTCATGTAATCGGTGACAACCCCAATTTTAGACATGATCTCGCTGAAAGACGAGCACGCGGAAAGAGGCAAAGGGTTTCTTAACCCGTTGATTGTTTGGAAAATGTACAGGAGATTCGGGATCAAGATGTGCAATCCGCAAATCTTCTGTTTTCGATTGTCATAAAAAGGAGCTTACCGGGATAGAGGAAGAGCCGAGACCCAGCCACGGCGAGCGCCCGTCTTTTCCATTGCGGGAACACGAGTCCTTTTAATACGAGGGCGTACCCGCATCTGCTGTATCCGCGTAGATCGTCCAATGGGGCTGCTGGACCTGTGATTCGAAAAGAAAATAGGTTACCCATTTGTGTACATGGTTACACACGTATCGAACCGACCTACGTGAAAGGCGATGAGACGTCGCAGTTCGGAATCGAGTCCTAGACGAGCCCTTCTCGTCGTCTCCTCGTAGCCGAGGTGTTGCAAAAGCTCTTCTTGAAGCTCCAACGGCTTCTCACGTGGAGACAATCTTCGCCCCGGCTCCTCACCGTACTGCAATCGAATACCAGACAATGACAAAATAAAAGTAAACGACTCCTCCCTCGCTCTCCGAGTAAACATATATATCGCGACGAAGGAGAGATCGAAAGGAATTACGGATGCGAAAATAGCAAATCCAGGGGATCCAATGTCAACCGAAAGACAATACCTTTTTGAAATCGAATCGGAAATATTTGCCCGCATCTGTGTCTCATCGAACCCGCGTGATGTTATTCGCTAGCGGTGCTTTTATGCTATTGTTATGCACGCGTAGACATATATATATACATCCATATAAATACAGCGCGATATCAAAATAGAGCGCTATCGGTTACATTCGAAATTCGTGACAAGTATTTTTTTGCGACATGATCTTGTACTGCTTTTATTGATATAGGAAAGTGAGAAACATCCCGTTCAATTACCTGCATCCCCTATATATATTAAATGCGTTAAACGTATATTTTTAAAATAACTTTTCAAAGTGACACCTTCAGTATACTTGTAATTTCCAAAGATATAATGAGTACATGTATCAGTCATATTCATGATTTGGTTTCTGGATCTTATATAAAGACACATGGTCATGTACACAAGTCCAGCTTTTCCCTGATCCGTAAAATTGATTTTTCTTTGATTTGAAAGGAAACACCCGAATGGATATTAATCCATGGCCTTTTAATAAGTACATTAATGGACGATGTTCTAATTGATCACAAGTCCTTTAACGGTTTGATTAGAACAATTGCTTTTTTCAAATATATATAATGATTGCTTTCCATCCACGTATCTCAACATCCAATGTACGTCCAATTTTCTTCCATGGATGAATAGGTGAAAATTGAACGAATCGTGAAGTGATAATTGGGATATTTATCTGTAAAAAACAATAGTTGGAACTTTTATGTATTTCTATACAAGAAAATTAAACAAATTTGTAATCATTTGTTGTGCTCCTAATGCCTACAAAAATATTGACATATTGACGTATCAGCTACATCCGTATCGATTATAATTTTAAACCAATTTGTCTAAATTTGAAAACACTGATTCAGGCATAATGAGGTTTTGTTGTTAAAAAAAAAAGAAGGAAAATCCCCTGCCACAACAGCGTGCATGCTTGAACTGACCTTGGCTACTATATAGATTTACTTCACAGCATGGGATCTCACGATGAGGTTGGGGTTACTCGGGTGTAAATTACACCGGAACAGACTCACTTAAGAGTCGTATCGACATTCCCCGTATCTAACTATATACAATTAACTTCCTCTAGGGCTGGTCGAGCAATTAACTCACCCATCTGTGATTCACCAATCAACTTCAAAACCATTTCATCCAACTAGTCAACTATTACTACATCAGTGATGCGATTACATTTGATGATTGCCAAACAATGCGCTGAAAAATGCTTCGAAATCGGATGTAATCGATTAATCCATGCAATGCTTTCTACATATATCTATTATCTAATCGACCAATCGTCTGGGTACTATTGGTTGGTCAAATAGGCAATTAACGGACCAGGGGTATGTTATTCAACTGTAGAAGACGTATCGACCGATCAGTGGATATATCCGTAACAAAACATATTTGAGGAACATCTTTATAGATCCTAGTCTAGGGTAGATTTTCATTGTAGGAAATTCTAGGTATCAAACGACCTTGATGAAGCAGACTGTAATGTTTGTGAAACGCCGCTAACGAAGTTACTCTATACGCGGTGAAAATCCGGAAACTCGCAGCAGAATTACTCAAGAAAACCACGGAAGTTGTCAAGTTGCTAATTGCGTTCTTATACAATTGTTTAACTATTGCAAATGTAATCAAACATTTATAATTGTTCCATTTAAATGGATGGATTTTCTATAAACTTGAATTGTATAAATAAATTTGTATTTTTTTTAATTTTCCACTATACTTTTACGTCTTCTTATATACTTTTACATTTGTCAATATTCCTACCTTCAGAATAAATAAATAAAATCAAATTACGCGTATATTTATTTATCATAGTAACAGACCGACGATGAATTCATTTTTTTATGGAATTACGCAAAACAATGCATTTCATTTCAACGAAATATAGTAGCCATTATAATTAGAGACGAAGATATGCGAAATTCCAACGAATTGCGTTTATTTTGACGCTGAATTTACACAAACAATGACAGGATTATTTCGTTGTGGGTTAATGTGCACAACGAGTATATACCAGTCCACAAGCGTCATAGCATGTCATGATGAGCCTGGAAGTACGCGGCGATGTGTAATTTCGAATAAAGATAAGGTCGATGTTAAAATGGAATGTGCTTCGTGCAGAACCAGAGGGTAACATCTAATTTTTTATAGTGAAAAAAAAAAAAAAAAATAAATAGCTGGCTTTGTTGAACGAAAAACGAAAACAACAATGGGTGTAGAGCCATCTAAAATCAGAGATTAGGTATAGTTTGTCACGTTTGGAAAAGTGAAAAAAGTACACTTGAGCACGTTTATTGACGATGAATAATGAGATTTTATAAACTAGCTTATTAGAATTAGAATTTTGTTTTTGAATTTTAAATAAAATGTTTTATAGTATCTGTCAACATGAATTAGAGCAATGCCAAAATTAATTAGTAAAGAACGCAATTTGAACGCCGCACGAATAATTTGTCTACTATACAAAAGTATAAAAAAGAGAAAAGGTAGTTTAAATAAGGAATAGTAGTTTAAATACAAAGTATTGAATAAAGGTATGAAATTCGAGAAAATCAGTAACAAATATTTGCACAAATATCTGTTCAGAGGCGAATCTACGTAGTGAAATCCCATTTCGCGTATTTTTAAACAACGTAAAGATTGAAGATTTATTCTTGCGGAAGAAACGCAATTCACAAAAAGAAAACTATATAAAAGCATTTGAATTTTTTAAATCTGAACATTCGAGTCCTTGACCGTTATGAAAATAGTAAGTATGTAATAATAAAAATGTTATAATTTTGTTCTGTTTTTATCATTTCAATTTCTACAGATGTACAGAAATTGAATATAAACATAATGAAACTATTATTTTCTGTATAACATATATATACAAAAGTAAATTATAAACTAGAACTAATCTGTGCTAAAAACTTCGAATAGCGAATTATACAATATATATATATATATATTATCGATTTGGTCGAGCACTCGGGTGTATTTACAAAGCAAACGTATCGAATCGTGATTGGGTAATAATAATACTCTTTTGTGACGTCGAAACATAATTATTGTCATTCTAAAATATAATGACTATATTTTTATTAAATGTTGAGTATTTTTCATGAAAGTAAATAATACATTATAAAATATAATTCCCTACCGATTTATATATGTATCCAATCGGCAGATGAAAAGTTGGACAGGATGAGTACAAAAAGTACTCTTTAAATTACCTTATGCATCTATCTCTGAGCTCGGTGTGTAAATACTTCTTCAAGAGCTTTTTTTAAAATTAATACAAAATTCTGTTCAACTGCTTACCTATGCTGATTAGGTATATATATATTCCGTGAAATTTAACTTTTTGAAAACTTGATCATCAGATGGGAACTTGAATAGCGAGCAATCCAACGTCAAAATGTCTAATTTCAAAATGGCGGAAAAAATTCTATGAGTAATTTTGATTTAAATAAAGCAAGGTGCTCGTACTTTAATGTTAGGGAATATTTATATGTTTAATAGTCCAAATTCTTTCTTTAAAGCATAAACTGAATTAAATCATAATATCCCAGATAGCAAAATAAAAAGGAGTTCAGAATGATCTCGGAATGCGCTCCAAAATAAGTCAGATGCGCCACTTTCTGAGGATTTTCTGAGCATGAGGTCATAAAGACCACATATAATGACATCGTGTTCAGAAAAACCCCAGAAAGTGGCGCATCTGACCTCTTTTAGAGTACATTCTGAGATCGTTCTGAACTCCTTTTTATGTTTGCTGTCTGGGATCCATCAAAAAACATCTGATTTAACGTATCTGTCGATGTAAAAATGACAAATAAAATATATACTGCATAAATTAATGTATACTACTGCATCTATATAAGATCATATAAAAATAACGACTATTTTATTATGGCAAGCATGCGTCAACATATTTTTTTGAAAAATTACATGAAGTACTAGTGCCGAATATAATATAGAATAGTGAATAAAACGCAAAGTCGTGCATTCTAACGACATGGAAGAGCGACAGATATGAACTAACACAGATTTTACGTTGTATGTGTCATTTCATTTTGGGCGATGCAGGTGTCAGAGGGGAAAAAAAAAATTAATCCACCCATGAAAAGTCCAAATCGTGGGCAACTTCTATACAGCGAGAGAATAGGGAGCAAAAAATTGCGCCCTTTGTCGTCACTTCGTGCCGTGCATAGTGATCAATGATCCAGGGAAAACAATCGGCCAGTTGAAAAATATATAGCTTTTGTCAGCCAGATCTCGCATTTATAACACGTCTTCGAGACACTCGAGAATATTCGCAACGAATAAATACCGAAACTTGAAATATGACTCAATGATATATCGTATATTTAGATTTATTTTTGATTAATTTAAGGCTTAATATTGAACTTTAATTTCGATATTTTTGCAATCATCGGCATTGTTTTCTGCAAGCATTTAAAACTGAATTTAAAATCCTCATATTTCTGATTTTACATTGTTTTCCCTGTTGCGCTATATTTTTTATTTTGTTTATATGTATACTTTTTTTACCCAGCCTGATGGGGCTTGCGCGTAAAAATGATCGATAAAATTGTTAATTCATTGAAAACTAATATTTTTCTTTGTGTATTAAAAATGCAATTGAAAAAAAAATGTATATGTTACCATAGAAATATTTTTATGTAAAATCAGAAATGTGTCGTTTAAATTCTGTAGATTTTTTAATGTTCCAGTTTTAATACGATCACCAAAATTTAAAATCGAAAAGGGTTTAATTTTGACAATTAGTATTATTTAATCAAAGCGTGATAAATTACATCATCAACGTGATTATAAATAAAGCCAATCAATATACAGCTCGACAACCAAAAAATATACGTTAAAATAGATATTATTATCATATATAATTTCAGCCAACACGCGGAATTGAGATATATCTCAATGAATGTCACGAAACATAAAAATGGTGATAGACTAGATTTTAATGCCGTTATTCATGCCACGTGAATCCGTATAATATATATCTCTTTCAGCACTACCTTCATTATTATATATATATATATATATATATATATATATATATAGGATATTATTATATATGTATGATATCGTAATTTCCTTGCAATATTAATGTCCGGGGATTCTGCGTAATGAGTAAATAATAAATTATCTAATTATGCATTATTTACAATTACAATAATTTGTTAAAATCGAAAATTTGCGTTTATACTAATTAATGAAAATATTAAATAATTAAAACCCATTGAAATGTAGTTCTTATGAGGTGTTAATAAGCATCGCAGTTCTTATCCATTACTCATGATGTGTTCTATTATAGAAACGACTTATATAGTTATTACATAATTTAATATCTGATTTTAATTGTGCATAAAAATAATACGTCGATTAAAAAGCAACTGTGTATACTGAAAATAACATGATAATTTATTACACTTGAGCTAATTACACTTTGTAACTCGTTATCGCATCTACGGTACTGCAATAAGCATTCCAAGAGTCATCAGTTCAGAATTAATGGCTGCAATTATCAATTGGCCGACTTTATTTATCCAACAATTAATTCCGAGTTAAAAATCTTAAACGATATTTTCATCTAATTAAAGTGTGTGGATTCAATCTGTACTTTTTAAAATTAGTCAAATTGTAATTTTACGTGTAGATAACAAAATGGCGGTTTCACCGACGATATTGCACGAACATCAACTCTTTGTATATCGTCAAGACAATCAAATTTTCGTTGAAGTATAAACAATTATTATTTGATAGCATAGCTGGAATATTATTCAGCATTGCCAACATTGGTTTATACGTGAATTTGCTGGTTTCCCGGTTCAACATGTATACGAACGCCACTCGAAAAGGCCCAGAGACTACATCCATCACGCACAGCAAATATTTCCCGAGTGTGTATACTTTTGTTTATTTTCAGAATTTAAGACGTAAACTCCATTTAATATGCAAACTCGGAGCTAATAAAAAATTAACATTACGAGAAACACATACTGCACGTGAAAGAAAAACTGCTTGAAAATGAAAAGTTGATGTTTGCTAAAGGCTATAAAATATTAACCAATAGGAATGTGAAAAAAAGGAACAGATTCGGAAATATTAAGCTTACGTTCCTTTGCGGTGGATTGGACGGGGCGGTATCAACATTAATGATTTGCAAATAAATGTCAAATGTCGTAATTCGTACAGGAGAAAACCTGAGGAACGTAATTACCTGAGCGGAAAAACAGGTGCGGCAAAGAGTAACACGCGAAAATACACCGAAGCCTCTCGTTTTCGGTGGTCTCTTTTCCGGTTTCCTCTCTCGGTTTTTCGCGGTATGTTTTTCCGTTACCTATTCCATCCTCTCCCATCCTTTCCCAGTTCGTGTAGCTTCTTTTTTCTTAATCTCTTTGTTCATTCTCACCGTTCATTCCAAACTCTTTCTACTCTCTTCTCTCCTTCGGTGTCTTTCTGTCCCGCTAATCTATTTCCGGTTCTCCCCCAGACCTTCTATCTTTCTTCCTTGATTTCCCTTATTCACTTTATCATATCCCCTTCTCTCTTTCCCGTTATAGTCAGACTTGAACGAAAAGCTTTCCTAATGAAGAGCCGTGTAATTAAAATCCCTCGGCAGAGCTGCCCAGAGCTGCCTCGCGACTTTTGCATGAATGATCGCATATAAAAGAACTCCCTTGATTCCCCTCTGTCTTTCTTTCCCGGCAAAGCCCTCTTCGACTCCCCCTACTATATATCTATCTATCTACCCTCTTTACTTTGACAGTACTCCGCTATTTTCACTGTTCTTCCGCGTCCTTCGGCCCGATAGAAAATTGAGAAAAAGAGAAATGACGGAAAGTTTAGAATACCAACTTTATATTCCCGAAGTTACATATTCTCCAAGAGAATCGTAAACTTGACGAAAGTAGGGCTCTGACATACGTTACGCAAATTGCTTTACACTTTCCTTTATCACATGAATTTTATGAAAAAGCTCACGCCCTCGAACTTGTGAAACAAATGACATTGTTTGAATGTCGCCGGGAAATATGCTCTCGTTATCTCACTTCTTAGCACGGAAAACTTTTCAACTGGTAGGAGGTGCTGAAGTGTCGTATATTAAACGCTTTTGAAGGTACTCTTCTGATTGCCGTACTCATATCTAATCCATTTCAAAGCCGTGTCTTTATTTCACGCATAAAAAAAGGTATAAAACGATTAATGAATAGTCTAATGCTAAGCAAATAGTAAGACATGCATAAAATGTCAATCTTCGATTCATGTGCGAAGAAAATGATGAATATTGAAGTTGATCTACTTTTATTTACGTTTTGATAGGGTGGTCATGGTTGGACCATGTTTTGACTTTTACCCGTAACATCCATTTTATCTCTTGCAAAAATGAATGAAAGAAAACCGCCCCTGAATTTAATCCAATTTTATTGTGTTCTATGTGATTCTATGAGATTGGTTTTGGAAATCACCATCGGTATGTATCAAGATGTGTAGGCTAAATTATAAGCCTCTATATATATACCTACAAATAAATAATTGTCTAATGTAATTCTAAAATCACGATTGGAAAAATAAATATGTCGTTGAAAAATGTTTACCTTGTTTTTGTAAATTTCAAAAATTATCAGTCGTCCTCTACCTTGAAAATTACAAAATATTGACTCTCCATGCCTTGGAGGGATTTCCAAAAAGTTTACAAGTATCTCCCAAGGAAGGGCCTTTGAGCTCTTATAATTACGAGAACTGCAAGTCTTGTGATGACAGCAAAAGTTATATTTGCAGAGGACGACAGGAAGCTGCGGGAACCAGAGTAAAGTAGAGCAGTGGCCCCGAGTCGAACATTCGTTGATCAAATATGTTTCATGGATAAACAACCTGTACATCTTATATATCCGAAACTTGGAGAATATTGATTGGCTAAAGGGAAAATCAAAATCTACTATACGGCATCATTCGCTGACCTTTATCACTATATGTCACTATTGAATTAAACTATGGCGATACCTCATTTTCACTATTATATTAAAAGAATTCATTATGCTTTCTTTTTTTAATTTGAAATTGCAAATAATTAGTTTCAGCCGTCAATAACGGAGTACACCATTTTTATCGAATTAAAATTTTCCATGGATTTGTAAGAACCGCCTACCCAATTAAAACGGATCAGCTTTCAGTATTCGAACTTGGTACGTTCTCGTACAATTTTATCGTAGTCTTTTTAAGCGAAGTTTTACGGTTATATGACTATTGATTAATTTACGCCCGAGAAGATTGAAATAAATTTCTACGATGTATTTTTCACACATTTTTAAAACATGTTTTACGACAAACTTTAACAAACGTTGACTCTTGGACTTTTTAAGCGTATTATAAAATTAATATCATAAACTGTTAATGCTATAATTCCACTTATAATCCATTAAATTAATTTTACTTCATGAGCAAATCCACAAAACGTTTTAATCCTGACGAGAGGTAGGATGGTTTTGCATGCGGCTTTCATACTTAACTTGCAAAAAGTGACAAATGGATTTCATTTCACAATTATGATAGTATGTATAATTATGTTGTATTGTTCACTGTTTTATTTTCCCACTGCAACAATGTTTGGTATTTTCTTTTGTCTTTATATTTATTTTAATATATCGTTTATAAAAAAATGTACTGAACTCAAAAATCTAATGCCTTTCAAAAGATGTCCAAAGAATGTGAACTCCACAATGGCACTTACCTATCGACCTTACCCTTGTGACATTATGGGTCATTTCGTACATCTGTTTCTAATCTAAACCATCACAATAAATTGATTCTTGTAACATTATTGGATTAAAATGTCTTTTTTCAATTAGAAAAATGGATGTTACTTATAGCCCACCATTTCTAAATGCAACAATTTTTCAAATATAATTTCGATTAACATTAATTTTCAATGATAGAAAGCAGTGGGCATCATATCATATAAATATTATTTATGTTATGCTCCGCCGACTGTAAGAAAATTCTCAAACTCGAAAGTTTCAATCTCCCTTGAAAAGTTTAAAAAAGATGTTGCGCCTTATAATGATGAGCTGGCGGCTGAAACTTGTGAAGATTTAACAAAAGCCGGTGAAAATTATCTGCGAAGATTTAATCAGCAGATGGCCTTTCGGCGGTGGTCGATGTACCCTCGAAGTGAAAAGGTCAACTGAGACAATGGACGCCCGATAATTTAAACGAGCGTATCAATCGATGGACCTAATGACGGATCTCAAATGACGCAGTTGACTGGAGTAATTGTCGCCAACAATCGGACGTTGCCTAAAATAACGTACAGCCCGAAACACCTGTTACAATGAACGGGAGTGGTACTAAAGTGACAGATGCACTACTATATATACATATATATAGGGTTGCCCGGCAGTATGAGCAAGGCCCCCATTTAGAACGCAAATCGACGAGCCGCTAGTATCAAACAGGTGCGTCAGCTGCAGAATGCCGAGGAAATGAGACTACCGGCCACGCTCGTGGGAGTGGGATGAACGATAGGGTGACCGCAGAAGAGGGACGGCGATCAAGAGAGGAAGAGAGCCAACATGGAGTGGAAGAGAAAAGAGCTAATGGCAACCTTTTTTTCCCCCTGAAAAAGGTTGCACTCGAAGCATTCGCATTTATTGTTATTAATGCGAAGAAGCGGCAGCCTAAATATGGGCACCTACTGCTTCTCAACAGGCGAACAATGCGTCCGTGACCTGGAACTTTCTGCAAAGACTTTGACAAAAAGTTGTTTAATCGACACTCGAAACTCGCGCGTGGCTTTGCACGCGCATCATTATACGGAAATCCAACAATGGTGAAAACTCGAGTCCCTTTAGATGCTTTTAAAAGAGAACTATTGCAGCGTTGAAATAGCGGTACACTGCAACAGAATTGTATCTGACACATTGTAGCGATCGCGTTACCGGTGTCATCGCACGAATATTTTCCGAATAAATTAGAGTCGACGATGTTTTTCAAGTATCTCATTGTTGAAATTCACAAAAAAAAAATTGTACTACAAAGAAACCCTCACGTGCAATATACACCAATAACAATAATAATATGTGATTTTACGAATTCCCTGTACGTCAGAAATATCAATTTTCCACTTTATCAGCGCAACAATGCTTATATGTATAGTAATGGATTGTGCAATGGGCTACTCAATTCCGCGGTGGTACGGTCGATTAGATAATGATCTCTTTGGGTCAAGCACCATTGGGCGCAGCCAATACCTAGACAGCTAACTTACCCTAAGTGAATACTGCTCGGTTTGTTTTTCGGCTCATACTTGCATAGTGATAGAACCAAGATGGGACAAAAACGGAGAGTGATATTCGTATGTAATTATTTTTATCGCTGTTGTTTTTTTATTACCAATAAATAAAAGAAGATCGCATTCATAACTGGACCAACCTTTTGGGTAATGGGAATTGTCTATAACAAAAGTACAGACAATAACGAACTTTCCAAGGCGTTTGAACAGTCATAATATTCAAATGAATTTATTGTTCGACGTATTATGCGAGGGTGTAAAGTTTGATAAGTGACAATCGTTTGCTTGTTTATTACAGTGACCAAAAATGTTTATCTTCAATTGTTTTTATTAACATCTTCATATTCGGTGATTTATGAACATTAGTTTGATGCCAAAAGTAGTAGAGAAATTTTCAAGAAAATAGGTGTGTAGTCGGCATAATTCGAAATGAATGAAAATTCAAAATGGCGGCTGACAATAAACGCGAAAGGATGACAGTCAATTTTCCGTAGAAATTGGTTTATCTGGATTTTAAATTCATGCAATTTACATATATCCACTTTCGCATTTGTATTTCAACTACACATGGCTCCAAGTTCAATTGGGGATAAACATAAATATTTCAATGGATATATTACAACGTACCTTCGTGTTCTGTTTTTGGTAAATTGCATCCGACATTTTTAATTCTTAAGAAATTTATTTTTGAATCAGATTTCAGATTGTGAAAAACCCTCCATATATCGATCGCTGTCTAATTTTTTTTTGTAATTTTACTATTCAGGCCACCTGTATTTTGGATTCATTATTGTATTTGATTGTTTTGATGTTTGTAAGTATTCATAAATCAGAAAATTTGAAAATCTTAATAGAATAATTTTATAACGAATCAAATAATTCCTTATAATGTTCTTAATTTTGGGTTCTTAGAAAAAGTAAACAAATCAAAATCAGTATTAATGTTATAAAAATAATGTTATAAAAAGGAAGATGTAAAAAAATTTAACCGTACTTTCTTAAAAAAAGAGCACTAACGTTTTCATCATCAAAAATACTTTGGAAATAATACCTTACAATAAACGACAAACAATTTCTTAAACTTGAATACAATTTAGACTTATTATTCACACAAATATACTTTTATTAGATATATTAAGAAATGACTGTGAAATTGGACTTAGCAACCGTTTAAGAGTTTGATGACTTCCAAAGGGGTCATAGGTATAGTTTTCATTGATAATCAGCACGTATATCATAAAGAAACATTTAAGTCCGTTTGTTAATTAATAAACATCACCATTATATCTCACATATCTTCGTACGAAACCCACTTTGCATCCGATGTAATTCCGCCGTAATTGAGAAAACGTTGCAATAAGCTTATAGTTGATAAATCTCTAGCGACAGTTGAGAAGCTTAACCTACGTAAGACGCCCTCTGTTCAGGAGATTAGGACCATTTCCGTTTGTATAAGCACGTAAATTGACGATACCACATACATAATAGTTTGATTAGGAAATCGTCTTTTGTATAATATTAACATTCAATTTAATGTTAGAGCGAGCCAAAATTCTATAGCTACACCACATAATCACTTTTGCTTCGGCATTATTACACTCCACCCCTTGTATACTGAATATATTGTTTAATGCACAAACGTGTTTAAACATGGAATGTACGAATTCGTAAATGTAGATACCGACATATGTACAGCAGATTGTATAGATTTGCTCGAACTTTTTGTTCTAGAAAGGTGTGGTGGAAAGATATCATGAACAATAAATGTGAGTCTTTACTCCCAGGTAGTAAACATGAATTTCTACTCTCGTTTTCGTGCGTAAAAAAGTTATGGATTATTATTTTTCGAACCCATTTATTTAACGACCAGAATTTGGTAATATGAATTTCAGACTATTCCGCAGTAATGACATTATATAGACTTCCGCGGCTTTTCAAAATTGCACAATAATTCGAAATTTTTTCGCACAATATCGTACAAAAACATTCCATTAGAAGAAAATGACTGGTATATCTCGAATCTCTGATGTCACTTCCGGAAACGTGCACAAAAGCTAATCAGCGCCACGTTCAGACAAAACACTAGCCCTAACAATACGTAACAAAATTTTAATTTCACTTTATTACCCGCAATACATGTGGGTAATAAATGAAATAATAGTTTCTTTTTTATGTTTTCAGGATTACGAAACTATCGGGCCAAAATTAACTTCCCCGTACTAAACTTCAATATTCTACATTCTATGAATGATTTTGCAGTTTTATTTTTCCCCGGGATATTTCATTCGAGCTACGTTGAGTTGAAACAAACGGAAAATAAACGAAGTTTGGATATCACTTGTGGTGTCAAATTATTGATTGGGACTTTCTTAATATTTGGACTTCAATCTAAATGTCATTATTTAATTAATAAAACTTAATTTTAAAAAATTTGTTAAAGGTCGATCATACTAAGTTTATGACTCATATAGTTATTTTTCATATTATTAAAATTGTATATAAAAATATGTCCTATATTTTATACAACACAAATTTTATCGGTCAGACATTTTACTTTTTCAATCGTCATGCTTTAATTAAATTTCATGATTTACATAAATTTTGAGAAGACTAAGTATTCAAATTTTAATCAGCTAAAATTGAAAAATATAAACTTTTCTGGCACATTTTCCTAAAAGTTATACAATATACTAATTATTCATTTTGAAAGATTAAGCAATTACTTATGGAATTAAATTTTCTCGTTAAAATACCATTTGTATGAAGTTTGTCGTCGAGGGGAGAGTTTATTATATAATTGCTTACGATTATTACGAATTTAGGATGAAACTTAAAATTTCATACTTTAGAAAGAATTTGTATTTTTCATCATTATTTGCAGTTTTTTAAGATACGAATAATGTAATTTATACATTCGTCCTAGAATTTTTTTTATATATCATCCAAAAACCCTAAGTCATATTGCATTTCACACATTTCTATTAATTCCTTTAGTTTCTTTGTGTAATATTATGTAATTTATTGTCTATTTACAGTCGTCTGTTGTAGGAAAACAAAATATCAAATATTGCATATTAATGTAGATTTATATAAGAGGTTGACATCTGGCCGCATTGTCACTTTAATGAATTCATATTTACTTGCTCGTGCTCTGGTACGACTGCGGTTAAAGAAATTGTGAGCCTCGATTACAACAGGCTTCCCATTGTCCTTCAAAGGACAGCGCAAAGATTATAAATACAACAGACACGTGAGGGAACCCTTTAAATATAAAACTCCTTTGACCATGGATTTAAAAAATTACTACTTTTTCTTCTTTATAATGACAGTGTAAATAAATATGGCCAACAAAACAAACACAGAAACGTATCGATTTTAATGTTTGCATCACTTAAACTCAAATAGTAATTTTCATTTGTTTTCGTGGTGTCTGATTACAAATCTAAGGACAGATAATCAAAATCCAACGTTCCCGATACTCGATTTTCTTAAGCTTTCATCGAATATTACACTTGTAATATTACAAAAAATAGAATCCATCCGCCGTATTGAATTCGCCATTTTGAATGTTGGTAATCTGAGGGCAGATTCGTAATCAGCGACTCCGGAAACCCCCAAAAATCCAATTTTTACGATTGAATAACTTTTGGTAGTTTGGTACGCCATTTTGTATCGGCCATTTTGAATTTTTAAAATCTGTGGGCAGATTTGAAATCAGCGAACCCGAAAACCCCTGAGTAATAAAATTCTGCTGAATTGCATGCAAAGAAATTCATACCTGAAAGCTGTAAGTAAAGGCTCTACTTTAATATATTTATACACACATATATATATTATATATATATCTGAATACAGAAATGAGTTATGAAAAAAAAAAACCAATAAAACCTAAAAGATTGCCATCGATTGAAGTGTCTAAGATATCAACAAGGTGTACCGAATAAAGGTCTTTTTCTGCACATTAATTGGTTTTTCAAGAAAAATGCTTGATTTTTATCACATAATGAACTATTATAGTACAATCTCTGTCTCGGAACATGAAGCATCTCACTTCATCAATCGTCACGATTTCGAATGCTTTCTGTCTATTGCTATATTTATAGTCATTCTTAAAAAGAAAGGAGAAAAAGAATATGGAAAAAAACGTATTGCAAAACCGTAAATCTTTTCTATTCTTCGAGCAATTTCATGCGTGATAAAGATCCGGGATTTCCCACCTGTACGAACACGGAGAGGTGATCGGCGAGTAGCATGTCTCGGCACACATCGTTGGCGGTTGTCTCCAGAGTCAAATAAACCAAAGTGCTCTCGATCCCCGTATGAATCCGTATCCATCCACTTTCTTTTCCGCTTCCTTTTCCGTCTTCGCCGATGCTTCTGCAGGTCGCCAATTCTACGCCCACTCCCGAATCCCAGGAGGAGTCGAAGCTTTCCTGTTGCCGGTCCTTGCCCGATCTATCAACTCCAAAACTCCTTGATTTCGATCTATTGCGATTCTTGACCAATTCTTTGCCCAAACTCTGATTACTCCGAAGGTCGACTTCAAATTGGCTGATGGTCTCGTTAAAATCCCGCAAGACTTCGTTCTCCTTAAGCCTAATCTCCCCCGAGTCTCGTCGGTCCTCCCTTATATATTTCGGCTTCTTCATTGCAGTCATCGGCTCCGACCTCACTTCGGATGCGAATGATGAAGGCGCGGAAGGCGGGAGAGGTGGCAAAGTACGGTTCGGATCGAAGTATCGATCCTTAGACATGAAAGAGGAGCGTGCGGCGCCCCCTCGTTGAAGGGTGCATTGATTCAAGCTCTCCGACGACTCATTTTCTATCCTATTGACTTCTAGACGATCCTCTTGACTTCCGGTCTCGAAGCTCTCGTCGTCGTTCAAGTCCTTGACCCTGAAAATCGCATACTTTTCTTCCGAAGCGATGCTTTCGCTTTCCTCCCGTCGGAATCCACCAGTTTGGCAGAAATCTGATTTGTTTTCCTCTTCATGCCTTTGCACATCAGCCTTGTGTACGACTCTCAAGGCGTAATCATCGTCGTATTTTCTTCTCGGTGGATCTCGACGCGAATGAAACTTTTGCTTTGTTCCCTCCTTCCTAATTTCCTCGTACAAGGCTTCGGGCTCTTCTACTTTGCTGCTCGAGTGACTTCTTCTCGGTCTCTCGTGAAACTTGTCGTAGTTGGCCAGGATCTTGCGATTGAGCTCGTGAATGAGTTGTAGCCTCTTCGAGATGGCGTCGTCAGTTCTGTCGAGCTTTTCTTTTGCGACATTCCGTCTCCTTTGTGAAGAAGTTGCGGTTCCCTCGTTACCGAGGTTCGCGGCACTCTGGCCATTCAGCTTTTCCGCCCTCCTTGAAACGGCGCCCGTCTTATCGAGTGTCTCTCTACTGATAGCTTGGGCACGTCCTCGAACTCGATCTTCTGAAGACTTGGAAACACGACCCCGACTCCGGGCCGTACCTCTGGAGGGGACCATCTCGCGAATCTTTTCCCTTCGGTCGATCGACATTTGTTCCGCGCTTTTGCCTGAACCAGCGCTCCTCAAACTTATCCTTTCGTTCAATTCCCAATTAATCTCCTCCTGCCAAGCAGACAGGACACTTTTATGGCGATTCCGCCGCGAGCGTTCCGTAACACCCGCAACCACCATTTTTCCACCTTCGGCCTTTATTATTGCGAAAAATGTTCGGAAATACCTCCGACTGGCATTATTTCCTTAAGTAAACAACAAGGCAGAATGTGGCCTTCTCTTGTTCGTCGCTTGTTTTATTCGCATTTTCGCTCTTACCGTCTCGTCGCCGGCGTGGTGGTTTTCATGACTTTATCCACAGGCCGAGTCCATCAGAATGCACGAAGGCGTGTAAGGGTATGCGGCTAGCGACACGCTTGGAATACTTTACGTTTTCGTGAGAAAGAACGTTGGGCGGATACACGCACTTGTGAATTTTGTATCAAATCGACCGATCGTAAATTTTTACCCCTTGCATTGAATTTAAAATTTTGCTTGAGGGTCTCGACTAAATTTATTCTATTCGGCTATTGGTTAATTTGGTCGGTGATTACCTTTCAATGAGAATTACCTATGGAAGAACACTGTTCACTATCACTCACTGTTAACCATTACATATTTTTGTGAACCATAACAAAATCTAGTAGTACTCGTAGAAATTCAAGTTATACTGTCATCAGACCAGTCTGACTGGGTGACACTTTGACACTTTGACACTATCACGGAACTAATTCACTAATTACGCGACTGCCGCGAAATGAACATGTGGTAAATGTTTAAAAAATCTTGCATTATCATTAAAATATAACGAGCGCTTCGCCGCTCTTGAAAGCCGGATTGAATAAAAAAGAAACTGGATCTACTTTCTAGGACTGCACCCTCGTTAGCCGCCTGATTTGCGTAATTATAATCTCATATACGTAGAGCTTATTTGTGCTTAACGGGTGAAAATAAGATCGAAACAAAATTACACGTGCTCCCTAGGGAAGTATAGCGAAAAACCGAACTGACAGGGCAGACGATAGCTCTGGAGTGTCACAAGGGCATATCGCTGCAGCTGACCGCTCACGTTGCGTTTCAATGCTTCCCTCTTTCTCTGTCTACCTGTTGTTCATCAACGAATCATCGCAACGAGGTAGAAGGGAGAACGTTCGGTGGGTCCACGCCTTCTTTTCCCTCTCGCTCCCTGCGTTCTTGTCTCCCTCTCTGTCCTTGGCCAGGACAGGTGCGATTAAATCGAACAAGACGTGTAAACGGAAAGGGTGTCAGGAAGCAGCCGGAAACCGTTAAGACGTAATCTTTAAAAAATAATGAAAGAGTTCGAGAAAAGACTTTGGAAATATAGATAACGCGCATCTATATACGAGAGTGAAAGGAATCGGAGAACGCGAAAGATAAAAAGCGAGCTTAGGGGAGAAGGAGGGAGAGATATAACCACATCCTCTGGGTGTTGCACGGTTGCGAACAACCAACGATTCTCATGGGGCTGGACGAGTAATACAACTGGATTATATACGTCTGTTACGAGTATACGTGCGATGTACTTACCTATATATACGGGTCATGACGGTTTGCCCATATACAATATATACTATATGTTTAACTGTATATATGTATGTTTGAAAGTATATTTATATATATAGCATGTATGTGCAAGGGCGGGGGAAGGATGTACTTCCGTCCCTGCAGAATTCTTTCTTTCCGTTCAAATGCGCCGTATAACGATGCGTGCGTATACGTGCTTGGAACAGTGTATATGCCGTTACACAAAAATGTACGTTGTTAATTTTGCTTGCGAAAAAAGGGCGAGATTTATTTTTCCATAAAAAGAGTCGAGACTTTTTCTCTTTGTTTTTGTTTCGACGCCGGCCAAAGCCCGTACAGGTCAGTGATGAGAAATGACTTTTCAACGGTTTTTCCCTTAGAGTATATATACGAGTTTTTAGCGAATAACGCTGCAAACATCACGGCGTATTGCGGAAGGTATTACGCCGTGCAGGATTTTCGGGATTCGTTGAAAGGGAGAAAGAGAGCTTAATGAAAACAGAGGCATTTATTAATATCAGCCATGTGCTGGAAAAACGGAACGTGTATAGTATTTATGTAATTAGTCGTATAGTTACACGCGATTATGTACGTATAATCAAATGCTTGATCCGCTGAACATATATGTCTGTCTGAATAACGAAACGCAAATGAGGAACTTCCTACTCGTTTTTTTTTTAATCATAAAAATGGCAGGCTTGAAATTCTATGCAAATCTTTTCAGTTTTGATATTCGGAATGCAACATGAAATTACGCGTGTATATCATGTTAGGAATGTATGGATGGACGTTAATATCAATGAGACTCGCTAAACATTTTTACATCGTAACATACGTTATTGCACATGTAGTATTGTTGTAGTGACGTTGCATGGATGTGTAATAAACTGCCCTAACAGCACCGAACCTTACGAAATGGCTACCTATCTAGCTGTTATAAGGTTAAAACAACCCTACACCTAACTTATTTTAATCTTACACGTGGTACCGTTCGGTTTGGGTAATGCTGCAGCTTTCGAAAATAATATTATTAGAAATACAAATAATATTCGATAACTTTTTGAGATTATTTCATAGAACTGCCAAGTTGGAACCCGTTAATAAAAAGTTTCGATTGATTTTAAACAATTTTTGAAAAAGCGATATTTAATGTTGGATTCAAAATCAGCGTCCCTGAAAATTCCCCGTGTAACAAGCATCTTGCAAATCTAAGCAATTCTAAAAACATTTGCCTTAATAGGTCCGTCATATTGGGTCCATCATTTTCTCTCTAAATATGAATCACTGAAATACCGCTGATTGTCAGCGAATAGTCGCTGATTTCACTAGTGATAAGTGTGCCGCTGAGAATCAGCGAATAGTCGCTGATTCAATCAGTAAACTACTTCTATTACTGATTCATAAGTTAAATTTAAATTTCACTGAAATAATCAGTGGAATACAGTCCACTAAATTAATCAGTAAAATACACATTTCGTCCTCTCTCCCTCTCTATCTATCTACCTCAACATACATAACAGTTTCATCGTCACTTTATTTTTAAACAATATAAACTTTTACATGATTTAAAAGTTCTGCATCAGCTCCTTAAATCAGTGATTAATGACTTTCACTATTTTGCATCAGTGAACCACATATTTAACTGATTGTCTATCAGTGAAATTAGCCGTAAAACCAGCTACAATTTTTTCACTGGAAATTTCAGCGGATTTTCCAGTGATTTTTATTTAGAGAGTTGATTTTAAAAATCTAGCCAGTTGTTCTATAACTTGGGCAGCATAAAAAACCCAAATGGGGAATTTAGCTTTTTAGGTTAGAAAGAAAACGCGATAAGTAACTCTCCAATTCTGACTCGCGTATGATGAATTGAATAGGCTGGTTTTATTCTACAAATTTTTTTTAAGATAAGTTGTGTTGTTGTTCAGATCCACTTTGACCGGATCATCAGTAGGTATACGCGTAGATCTGAAATTTGATGTAAACGGATCAAAACAGATTATAGGTTCGCTCAAGTAATTTATTTACTGCGGGATATAAAGATGGTAATAAGGTCCATATATGATGTCGATTTTTACATTTTTTACATTTTGCCCGTTTTTTTAATACACTATATGTATATATGAGAAAGTAAGAGATAAAAATAATCTTATAAAAAAGTGAGGAATAATAATAAAATTTGCAGATCAAAACGAAATTTAACAAATTTTTTCGATTTATTGCACTTTTGAAACTGGACAAATATAATTCACAGAAAGGACAAGCGAAACAAGTGTAAACACAGTTCGTAATTTCGCGAGGTGGTTTGTTTACATTTACGTCGCGGAATTCCTATATATACATGTTGTTTCAAGCTATATCGACAAATAAATAGAGGTAATAAATAAATAAATAAAAAATTGATTTATATATACGTTGATTTTTAATTTAGTATGGATAGTGAGTGTACCTCCACAGAAAAGTATATAATTAGAACATATGTTGTGGATGCTTATATATTTACTGTTATTTGTTTGTTAGTATTTTAGTATACATTCAACCAACTCAAACTCAATTTTTAACCGAAGGTATTAGACACATTTTGCTTATGCATTGTGAGCAGTATAAATTGAGTAAATTACTCATTTTTAACGATATTTGATGTTGAATGAAGTTAATAAGCATTTGAAAAATGCACAAAATTTCTCAAAAATCACACAAAAGAGTCAGGGACCTTCAAAGTAAAAAATAAGACAAACCTAAATACAATGTGTGACATGATAGTCGCGCGTTAATTACAAATATTAATTATGGAGAAAGGAAAAATTAATATTTTGTATAATGAATATTCGAAATTTCTTGTGTAAACATGATCTGCGTCAGCACACATGACAATATTTACCATCCACTTGTCAGTTTTTGTATATTTTCGAAATGAGCATGAGTTAATTATTATTAAGTCTAATTTAAATTCGTAGTAGTTTTCGGTTTTATAATCACGACACCGGGACATGATTATGTCAATTAATTAATTCATTAATCATAATTACAAAATTACAATATTTAAAACAGCGGACTTTAATTATTGCGATCGTGATTGTCGTCGAATGATATATCCCCACAACAAAATACATTTTTAAGTCGCCATTGATTTTACACTATAAAAAGATATCAGATTAAAACATTTATTAAGAACCAGAAGAAATTGTCCAAAATAGCCTAATAATATAATAAATATATTTTTTTTAATTAATTTGAGAAAAAACAATTCTTGTAAGTGTTATTTTTCAACTACATATTTCATTATTTTCATTTTCATTTCGTTTTGCAAGATATCGCGTAAAAATTGCTGATATCCGGCATTATACATTTCCAAGCTCAGCAGTTATTTCATGCTAAATTGTTATACATATATAGGATGACATCATTTATTTCCGAATACTTATATATACGTATAATATATAAGCACATAGTCACTCGCCTTTTGTTCAGTGAAATGTATTCTTTGGCGAATCGCAGGATTCGGCTTCTTTATCTCTCCTTAATTGCGCACAAATTGCGGCAGGATATGTAATGCCTTCAATCGTGACCACTTGAAAATAAAGCCGGCTGCGGTGTGTATTCTTTATTGTTTCGATTTTTACTTTATCCCTCGAAAATTTCAAACGAAACGAGCGAGACAAAGAAAAATCCAGATTTAATCATTGCTATATATACAGGATGTTTATGTCTACTTACAAAAAAAAATGTCGTTTCAGATGTCAATTGCAACAAGTAATAGAAGTTAAATTCTTAATGATAAGTGCAATTAAATCTTATATACATATATGTCTATATATACACACACATATATACACATATATACATTTATATGTATAATTAAATTTAGAGAATATTTAATTTTATCTGAAATTTTGTTGTACTTTCTTTCAACTTAATCGGAGATGATTCATCTTTAAATATTTGACGCCATCATGACAGTTGTTGACTATACGTTTCACAGCCATTACGCAACGTTACTTTTTTCGGTTTTATTTTTTGGAAGTTTGGAATTTTGTAACTTTAAATATTACCGAACAGACAATTGAAATAATTTATTTCTATAAATATATCTACAAGAGGAATATATTTCTATAAAATATTTAATTTAAATTTAATTTAAAATAATAACATTTCAATTCGTTAATATAAGTTTTGTTTTCATATGCATATATACACGGAAAAAACTATATAAGCAGTAGAATAGCTATACCAAAGTAAATATTTACTTGAATTAAGAAAAGATTTTCTTGAATTAAGTAAGATTTATTAAAAAGAAGGAAACATTTTCTTAATTCAAGTAAATATTTACTTCAAAATAACAAATTTTTTTCAGTGTATCCCTTCCAACCGGCACCAAATGTTTGTAACCTTTTTGAAACCTTTTAGAAACATTTTACAAACATCGCGGACATGAAACGTTTTAAAAACGTTGCAGACATTTGGTGCCGGTTGGGCTCCTTCTATATTTCGTTTTTCTGTGCACAAACCCAAAAGCTAATATATTTAACTAAATTGAGCAGTACAAAACACACCAGTCCTTTTAATATTACAAATCTTGAAAAACTCTGTAAATCAATTTATGACAATAGTGAGGGACGTCATCTTTAACGAAACAAAAAAAAGGTAGAAAATTTTTTGATACAATATATCACAATTGTATTGACAAGTATCTGCAACTCGACATCTGGTTCTCGCGGAAAAGTCTTGATAATAACACGAAGGAAGACCAGAGAGAAGCAGATGGTTCAATATAAAATGTAATCATAACAATGTTTTCTTTTCCAATATGCAACAAGCGAACTATAAAAGTTCCAATAAATGCCAATGAAAAGAGATATATATTCCAGTGTCACACTGTTCAAAAAGAATGCACAATATATACGCTTTCAGAATTTATCGACATCGGGTTCTACTATCAGACAGTCTACGGAATATCTTATTGAGAGAGAAAAAAAAAAAATGAACAACATTTAAAAAGAAAATAGACATTTGAAATTCAAATTACATTTGGTGTTGACGGGCCCCTATACAGCAGAAAATATCGTGGCGCTAGTTATATAGCGCCATGATTTTTTCCTTCTATAATACATATATTTTCTAAAGATTTGAAAATTAATTTCTTAATAATATTTCCATAAATCATCGAGTTCAAGCGTACGCTAATAGAGTTTTTCGGTTTTAATGAAGGAAAGCCACATATAAGTGAGCTAATTGAATTACGAGGTATTTTTGAGCTTGGCTCGATGTGAACGTAATTGTACGGTTTTTTTTTAGCATCAGTTCTTGGCAACTGCCCAACATACTTAAACATTATATAATCAACATATTTTGCTCGTATTCACAGAATGCAGTCGTGAGAATATTAGTCGCATTGTCACCTACGGAAGGCGTAATTGCGCAATGCTTCGAACATTTTCTCGCTCTCGTGCTTGCACGATTCTACCCTTCTGTACAGGAGAGAGGTACAATATATTTGGAAAACTGCTGAATTTCTGCTGTGAAATTTTAGTTATGTTCCATAAAATAAATAAAAATCTAATATGAGAAACGAATGCTCCGATAGAAATTTCATTAAGAATTGATAAGAAGTAACTGAAATACTAAAAATATCATATCCATAAAAACAATGGTTTCTTTTTTTTTCAGCAATCTGGTTGAAACGGCGTACCCGATGTATAATGAGATGTGACCTGAAATAGCAGTGACGTTGACAAATTTAATCATTCAATGGTATTGACGATTTTTGACGTTTCTTTTTTCAAACATTATATATTTCTGACTGTAATTGATTCAACATCTACGTAAAATATTAGGGACACAAACTTATATAAAAAAAAAAATGAAAAATACAGATTTTATCGTCATTTAAAATAAATAATTTATTTTATAAATTTCTCTTTCGACTTTTAATGGAATGCTTTTTCGCGTTAAATATATATAGGAAATTGGAAATTACCGTGGATGTTACGTTTGAAATTGGAACTTTAATTCGTGTGTTACACAAAACTACAAGCACAAACCCAACAATTGATGCGTGCCAATCGATTGGAAATTCAAAGATAAACCCAGAAAATTAATTATTACGTTTAAAATGTCAATATTTAAACTATTTTTCACGCACCTACTGTACCACGGCTTCGTTTTATGTTTTTTCGAGATTTTTGAAAGCAAATATTCGTTAATAATGTCGGTTTCAAAATGTATCGAATATGATTTTTAGTACAAAAATGCCTTTACGTAATTTATATGTAAAATATTAAACAAGCTAATTGTAATTTAATTATTGTGATTTTTGATGATGATACATTATTGAGATCCACATATAGAAAAGTGCCATTTTAAAACTAACAATTAAAGATTGGATTAAATTACAATATTAAACGAATTTTACATATTATGTTTACTTATTTGATTAGATAAAGAATGTAGTTACAGTTACATTCAGCATTAACGCAAATTTTGAGTGTGTTCTTTTCAAATATCAGGTTAATTTTTTGATACGATCTATCCCGCTAAACATTTTTCGATTCCAGAAACGTCACCAGAAAAGTTACATTGCATTGCAACAATTTCTGGCTCATAAACGTCACTGTAACGCTCTGGAAACTCTGGAAACAAAAACGTTACAGCCAAACGTTACATTTGAAAAGTTTATGTGCGGTTACAATAACTATACTGAAACCTCTCTGAGACTTTGTATCTCTATTTTAGCAACGTTGCCTTTGATACCTTTTATTTAAGATTCAAAGTGTCATTTTGAAACTTTTGAATACCGTGCATACACACATACACACACACATATATATATATATATATGTACATTCTGTATACGACGAAAAGTTACATTTGAAAAGTATATATGTGTGGTTGCAATAACGACACTGAAACCTCACTGGGAGTTATTAATTCATTCTACAGAGAGCTAAAAATTGTATTATGTAATGTTATATGATTAAAATGTTGTACTTATTATTTGTTTATAACAAAAAAGAGTATAGGAAATTTATAAAATACGAAACGTACTACGTAACGTAATGTAATACATAAACGTAATACGAAAATACTGAAACGTGAAGTTCGTAACGTTTTCAAGAAAATTACATTGACACGTTCTTACGTTAAATTTCAAACTTTCACGCTCGAATTGTAACGTTGCCGTTACCATTTTTATGAAACGTTGCAATGATTTCTTATTATAAACGTTCCCGAGAAGTTTAATTCATTCGGAACAACAGCGGAACGTTTCTGAAACAATAATGTACCGTTACTGTGCAACGTTACATTTTTATTAAAAAATGGATACAATGTAACGTTTCAGAAACGTATTAATCGTTTAATATGTCCACCAAAACGCTACACAACAACATAACGTGTAACAATTATGTAACATATATATGCCCTAGTAGAAAATGAGTCCAGTTTTTGGCTAGTTTCTATCCAGTTTGCTTTTTTTCCATGTTAAAGGTATAGGGTAATCGGGCAGTGTAACAGAAAACTGGACAGGTTTCTACCATCATGATGGTTATTTCTTACATAAATGTTACATAATGGTTTAACAAAGAAAATTTTTATTTAATTTTCAAGAATCTTTGATACGAAGACGTAGTTCGATCTGGTTGAAACCGCGAGTTGGGCGGCATTATACTTATACTTTAAAGTCTATTTAAAATTTAAAAATAGCGGATTTCCAATGGCGGCTTTAAACGAGAAAATCTGTAAAATATCGGACTTGTGAATGTTTTCCTTTTATAAAGTAGCTATAGGATTATATGCATATAAGTTTGCTCAAGAATATATTGCTATAATTTCAAAATTCAAAATGTCGGCTGAAATTTTGTGAAGGCTAAAAATGAATCGGAAGTAAAAATTATACCTTTTTTATCTTATAAGGTTTCTTTAGTTTGTTTGTCTTTCCATGATTGTCATTTTCTTATTAATATATTATTTATTGTTATTAAATTAGATGTTTTAATCACATTTAAGACTTTTCGACAATGAGGGAACGAAAAAGTTGCATTGTTGTACCAACCGTACTTACATTTGTAACCATTACACGTTACATTTGCTCCAGCACTCTTTCTCCGATTAACCTTAATTTCCTTAATTTCGCCGATTCAATAATTACATGAATATCACAGTCGCAGAAATAAAAAAAATCAATATATCAATATACACTGCACCAGTAGATAATTAAGTATATTGTACGGAATTAATCTTGTTATAATGAAATTAATTAGCAAAAAATTGTAATAAATCAATGACAAGGATATGATAATACATTTCAAATATCATTACATTACGTTACATCCTTTTGTCGTAAAAACACCGCCGATAATACTTATGAAATATTTATTATATATATTTGTTCAATTAAAATAATCGATTCTCAGTAAAATAATAATGTGAAGCAACGAAAGAGGATTTCTAATTTGCAAAAAGCTTCGATATACATTGCGGAATATCCGTTAATAAGATAGCAAACATTTTCCATTATAGTCCATATACGAAAGAGATGCAATGTCAATGCTTGGCAAATCAACTTGAATATTATTGCTTCGAAACATCCCCATACCTCTCAAACTATCTATATACTACGTATATATATATATAGGGTATAATCAAATGATACGCTATGTAGCTTCAAGCTTACGGCTTATATATGTTATCTTTATGCAGCGATACACTTGCACACGCGCAATCGCAGTTGCAGCCCTCGACACAATCTATCAGCTAATTGTAAGATCCAACTTTTGCGACAATTCGATTAATGTAAATTCGTTATCAGGCACTATATTCACGAGTGATTCTTGAACATTTAATATAGTAATGATATTTATGCGCTCAGATGAACTGCAACACTTATTAACTTGATATATATAGGACAGGAATAAATTTATCACATTATCATGTTTTTGATTATATTGATTAAAGTTTTCAACAAATACTTCCGGAAGTAATGGCATTGTCTTTTAATTAATATCCGGAGTAATGGAACTTCACTTCGTGTAAAAAGTAATAAAAAATAGGCTTATGTTTCATAATTTAAATACAATTCCCAGAGAGAGAGAGAGAGAGAGAGCTATATACGGAACATTACCGGTATATAACCGTAACAGAACAGAATACTTATATATATTCACAGTGCGGTTGCGATCTGATCAACCCATGCCATTTCAGTGCTCGTGATTGCCGAGGAATCAACTAGAATCAATAGAAAAAGTTTTCTTTTGATACTCGCTCCGAAGCTGCTTCAATTACCTTTTTGTTCGGTCTCTTTGCAACAGCTAGCTTACCATTCAATATTGTTTTCGAGCAACATACGTCTATATACACGCAGCACCGTGAAAAATAGCATGCAATATATTAAGCAACGTTCCATTCACAACGATTTATTATACTTGTATCCAATTAATTACCTCATTTTTCACATTTTATTTCGTCGTTTTCATTTAAATTCGACTCCTCTCCATCTTTCGGCGGAAAAAAGCGCCGTTCCCCCGATTTGGCGGGCGGAAAAGTAGTACTTTCCATGTAGGTGTGGAAAATGAAATACGCATAGTTAAAAATGATAACAGGAATACATTTCAGCGTTATAAGTAGCAGAGTGGTAAGATTTACGACTACAGTAGAATATTTAATCGTGTAAATTCGAATTACTTTAGCGGCGATAAGAAAATCGATCGTTAAAGAGCTAAACAGTAGGAGTGTCTAATTTCGTTGTATAGGTGTCCACACCGAAAAGCTATTGGACGCAGACGGGAATAAAATACTGTTTCAATTTCGGCATCGTCGCTTCTGTGATCCGCTTGCGAAAGAGCAGCAGCCCGTTCCTAGTGCGACAGCAGCTATTCGACGTGCATTTCCGACCAGCTCATATTATTGATTGCGTGCTATTCGTTCGCAAAAAAAAAAAAAAAAAAAAAAATTAATATTGTGAAAGAAAGCCACTTTTTATTGGTCCTTGCACGAGCGACAAAACTGTTCGACATTCGATTATTCCAAAGATTTCGTATTATATCTCGTGAATTATTTTCATTTACCGCAAAAATTGTCCGCCGAAAGCCGAAAATTTTTTTTTCTCCGAGTTTATATAAAGTAGAGACGGAGTGGAAAATCAAATTTACGACCATTATTGGAGCGGCTGGATGAACGCTGACAATTTTTCTACGAATGAACTGTACAAATTCAGTCGCTTGTTGCTTATATAAGTAAATTTAGCACGAGTGATTCGCATGTGGAAAAAAAATGGAACTGGTCAATTTACTCTATTTAATAAGAATCATTTTTTCATCAGATTTTTTTTTTTTGCAATATTGTCGTATACGAAATCCAACGTGTAATCGTTTTGCTTACGCTAGTTTTATTGTTATTGCTTCTAAAATAGTCCAATTCATACACAATTTGCAGATGCAACAATATTTTACAGTAAAAAAAATTTACTCGATTCATGTAAACAGATTTACTGGAAAATGATTTACTAAATTCAAATCCTTGACGAGGCACTAAACGTGTCACCTTTCTGAAACGTTACATTGTATTCATTTTTAATAAAAGTGTAACGTTGCACAGTAACGGTACATTATTGTTCCTTAAACGTTCCGCTGTTGCATAGCATGACGTCTCGGAAACATTTTTAATGAGAAGTAATTGTAACGTTTCATAAAAATGGGATCCGCAACGTTACAATTCGACCTAGAAAGTTTGAAACATCACGTAAGAACGTTTCAATGTAATATTCTTGAAAACATTACGAACTTCACGTTTCAGTAACGTTCCAAAATTACTATGGCACAAAAAACATACCTCAGAGGTATACATTGCAAAGTCACATGAACGTTTCTTTAAAATGACATCTGAAACGTTACAATTTTCCCAAGAAAGGTTCACATTTTCGTAAGGAAGTTACAACATAATCTTTTTGATAACGTTACTATAACTACGTGTTTCTGCAACGTTTCAAAATTACTATGACGCGCGTTTAGATTACTAATGTAATTTTTTAGGTAACGTTGCGAGTGTAATGTTTCATGGAAATGATTTGTTGTACATTGTGAGTGTTCAAACTAACCGCTAGATGGCGGGTAAATTCAAAAGTGAGAGCGAGCAGAGATTTGTACCAGTTAGATGAAGTAAGCTCCAGCTTTCGCGATTATTATTTTTAAGTGTTGTACTACTTTTGTACTATTATTTGTATAATGAACAAAAAATAAATAAAAAATTCTAGTCACATAACATTACCTATAGTCTCTTCAATCGGACAGATAAAAATTCGGTTAACTCTTGCTAACGTACTTACGCGCATATTATCCGACAGATGGCTGCGAAATGATTTTCTAATTCTCGCGAGTACTGAAATCGATATACTGGACAAATTCCTTATTTTAATCAAGCTGATGCATTGCTCTCTGACTATAAGAAAATTCTTCGTCTTATGAAACCGTTAATTTAAATATTGCATCAATAAGACATTATTCCGTGGAGAAAGAAGATATTTGTAACTGCCTTAATTGCAATTGCCAACGTCTCGAGCTTAGAGTAGATAATAGCCAGTTTAATTCGTCGTTATACCCTGTACTTATGTTATACGCGTTAGGTTTTATTGGACTTTTCGTCAGGACAGGGCATGTGATTGGATAAGGCGGACTTAATGCCGGAGGATCTTGGGGGCAGAAATGGCTCAGGATATTAAAACGTTACGTTTAGCGTTACGGTGAATATTGCCGGATCTCTAATTTCAAACTCATCTCTTTACGCCTCATTAAGTCGAATAATTAACACGCCTGTGAGCCTAAACGCACTGCAGATATATTGTATATTATTGGAAATCAATTTAATATTTCAATACTAGTACTGCAGTTGAACAAGTCATCAAGCACGGAAATCATGCGTTACTGATGAGGCAGAATTTAGCGACAGGAAATACGGTTAATTTCATTCAATCGTTTAGTTTAATTAATTTATTCAGGAATATTTTCATAGCGTTGAATAAAGCGAATATTTCTTATGATTTTTATATAGTCTACGTTAGAGATCCATTTCATACAGTCTCCAGAATGTCTCCGGAACGTCGGCGTCATTTACAATGTCCCAATTGTAATGTTTCACGAACAGTCCTGAACTATCTCAAATCGAATGTTTTAAATAAATTCTGGGAAAATTTTCAAAGACACAAAAGGATAATTTAGTATAGGTTGCAACAGATTGCAGCCGCTAGATGCCGTTATGGGCGTATTCCGCTCTCACCATGAAATTGGACATATGGCGCGCCATGTCTCACACGTATATTTATGCCTCTAAAATGTTTGCAGAATTACAGTAGCTCAAATAACATATTTGGGAGATTATCATTGCGAAATAATATTTTTGTGTTATGAAATTTTGCGTTATGAAATTCTGAAATTCATTAAACGCGAAGAATATACTGATTATAACATGTATTTTTGTGGTAAGTCATGGACGTTGACGTGTATATAAGTACCAAACACATATTACGAGACATTTTAACCGCAGATATGTTACAAATAAAATTCCCAGCTCAAATTAGAAGTTTCAAACTCATGACCTGAACTTTAAACCAATTCGCACCCTGTGTGTAACGCTTCATTTCTGGGTTCGGACATTGATAAAGGATAACCTGAACTATTTGATTAGAAACTTTTTCTTGTTCTATATATATATATAAGTTTGATAAATTCATTATATTAGAAGTAAAATAAAACTTTAAACTAATATTAATAAGACTTTTTATTAATTAATATAATAAAAAAGATTTAAATTTGACCGCGGTAAGCATAAATTACCCGTTTGTATATATAACGCATCCCCTATATATATACTAAGTAAATATTTCACGAATATAGGGGATGACTAACAAATTGATGCGGCGATGCAAATTGGACTATTTATGGCAGGCTTGGTTTAATTGAAAACGCAAACATTATTTTGGCTGTTTGTTTTACTTAACAATGCCAATCAATTAAAATGCATTGACTAAATTGATTTGCTGTTTATTCTGACGAGATCGAGCACAGGTATCCACGAATCATGGCCGTGATCATCACCAGTGGAAGTTTGCCTTCAATCCGTGAAGAGCTGCAATGATATGTAATGTTTATCATTGTTACGGTTTGTCAGTTATTTCGTGCGTATCTGAATTTATGTTTCATAATGCTTAGACGTTGAATCATTCCTCGACTTTTAACATATATGCTGACAATTTGTTGTTGTCATTTTGAAACTAAATTCGATCAAAGTTGTTTTTATAGATTTTTTGTGGCGTTAATTGAATCTGGTCATTTATAATGATTTTTAAAATTTTTGTCAGTTGAGTTATTGTCGATATTCTAAATATGTGTTTGTATTTCGAATATCGACACTTGTAATTATTTTTACATTAATCGTATAGTTTTAAAAGGATTATTAATTTGTAATTGGCGTAAAATATAATTTGAAATATATTTAAGTGTATAAAATTTATCAAATATGACTTCATATGTATATAGAAAATTCAACATGGCGGACAAAATGGCGGACGAATTCTTAAAAATTTTAACAAACTTGTTACTCCAGTTTTTAAGGTCGCTGATATAGAATCTGACTTCATTAGCGTTCAACATAGTAGATCCAATATTATGTTATCTAAATTTCTTCCAGTGAAATTTCACGCTACAGAATTAAGCCACTCTTATAAAAGAGTGACATTTCGCTCTTTCTACTGGAGTATACATTTTCCGACCCACTCCAAAAAAGAGTGAAATTTCACTTTTGACAGTGTGAAATATCACTTTTAAAGAGTAAAATTCACGTATTTGAAGTTGATTCGATTTACACTCATTAAGAGTGAAATTTTATGCCAAAAATTTAGAAAGTTATTATGTAATTTCGGAACAGTGGTTAGGCTCGCGATTACTTTTGTTATAAATTTATTGAAATTTTGTTGAACTTTCGCGAATTCTTTTCGTTGTTTTCGCAAAAAAAAAAATCATTTTTAGAATTTTAGTATTTTTTGCATTTAGTGTTAGTTAACATCATTTTTGGTAGTTTCCTTTTTTTGTAAATTTTCGTTCTTGTTTCGTTATATTTATTTAGTCGTCGCACACTTATTTATTCTCTCTCTTTTTAAACTTTCAAAGCTTTGGCATTTTAGAAAATTGTTTAGAAATTTTTGTCGCTTTATAAATTTTACATGAAATATTTATATTTGCTATATATATATATTTGTATTAATTTTTATCCAGGATAGATTGTTAAAGGATTGTTAAAAAAGCGGGAAAGTAAATTTGCCACCCTACATGATCAAATCAAACACTTCGGACTGACCTACAATGCGAGTAGACGCGTAACAAGGAAAAAAAAAGGCAGAATCGGAGAGAAAAAAAACAGAAACTGCCACAAATCTCCTCTGTGACACGTTGCACTACTGTGATACAGCCTACCTAGTGGGCTCCGAGTTAATTGGTCACAGTTTACGTCCCTGGAATAACATTACCTCAGTCACTGGGTGTATGTACTACATTTTACGTACGCACACATTATTACTGCTTATTCGCTTTCAGTAAAGATTTCAAATACTCTCTCTATCTCTCTCTCTTTCTGTAAAATCTCAAAATACTTTTGACAAAATATAAAAAATACATGTCAGTTATTTTAAATTGTGTTCATCAAAAAAAAATTACTTTTTCCTCGGAAACTCAATATGGCATACAACCCCTAATCGCATGCAATTATTGAACATTTTTTAAAATACTGATCGATTTCTATTGTTTCTCGCCTTTTTCTTTAAATCTATTTTCATTTCGCTGGTCCTTTTCTCGCTTTTTCTCGTTTCCGCTTATTTCTCGTGTCATTCCCGTCCGTCTCCATTCACTCGTTTGTACTCATTGGCGATCGACATTTTTACGTCCATCACCTTCTCCGTAAACAATGAGGCTTTATACTTTTTTATTCTATTTACTCTTTCAGCAATTTCGCTTCAACATTTTTGTTAATTCAGGGATTCAATATCATAAATCGTCAGTAAAATTTCAATGTAAATATTCACCAAAAGAACATATGAAAACCAACAACTATACGTTTAATAGTGTATTGTAATTATATATTGTCAGTGGGGAACCAATCGCCATAATAATGCGCCAAGTTTTATTCCATAAATCTACGATATTCTTTCTAAAATCCTGCGATATTCTTCAAGATAAACATTTTTCAGTTATTCAGAAACGTCACTAGAACGTTTCATTGCATCTATGTAACGTTTCAATTTTTGATTGTGATTTGGAAAGTTTATGTGCCGTTACAATAACCGTACTGAAACAACTCTGGGAGTTACTAATGCATTCTATAGACAGCTAAAAATTATAGTAGGTAATGTTATATGACTAAAATTTTGTACATTAAAAATCGTAATGACTATTTTCCTCCTAACATTAAGTTGTCACTGACTTCAGAAATTCACTTTTGAATTTGCACGCCATCTAGCGGTTAATTTGACCTGTCTCAGAACGTACAAGAAATCATTTGCATGAAACGTCACACTCGCAACGTTACCTATAGAAAATTACATTAGTAATAACCTAAAAACTAATTTTGAAACATTGCAGAAACACGTAGTTATAGTAACGTTACCAAGAAGATTATGTTGTAACTTCCTTACGAAAATATGAACCTTTCTTGGGAAAATTGTAACGTTTCAGATGTCATTTTAAAAAAAACGTTGATGTGACTTTGCAATATATACGTTCCTTAAAACGTTTCATAAAGTAACACGGTAACCTCTGAGGTATGTTTTTTTGTGCCGTACTGAAACGTGAAGTTCGTAACGTTTTCAACAAGATTACATTGAAACGTTCTTATGTGATGTTTCAAACTTTCTCGGTCCAATTGTAACGTTGCGGATTCCATTTTTATGAAACGCTACAATGATTTCTTATTATAAACGTTCCCGTGACGTTTAATTTATTCTGTGCAACAGCGGAACGTTTCGGACACAATAAGGCACCGTTACTGTGTAACGTTACATTTTTATTAAAAAATGGATACAACGTAACGTTTCATTACAAGGTTACATGTTTAGGGGTTTCTATCTTTGTTTTACTCAGAATAACAGAAAGAAAAACGAGTTTTGTATTACCTATTTTGATTTACGGAAGCAATATTAGCCCATAAATTCGAATTTCAAGATGGCGGCTGCCATGAAGATAGAAATACGTATGTTTTGAGTTTTATTACAAACCAAGATGATGTGAAATTTGCCAATTAGCAATCTCATATAGGTTTTAGTCATCACTAAACTCGAATCTTAGGTCAGTTTTCCGAAATTCAAAATGGCGGATCCAATATGGCGGACCCCTTACGTGAAATTTGATATTTCTGAAATAAAAAAAATACTACCGTATTCTACGCAGAATTTCAAATCAAAATTATTCTTGATATTTTTTTGATTGCAAGAGTTGTTTTCGAGAAAAATATTCCAAAATTATGAACCTTCCCGAAATTATTCAAAATTGTCATATATCTATATTTTTTTTCTCAGACTTTGTAAATATCTCAGAAAATAATGTTCATATGAATCATACAAATATAAAATACAAATTACAAATTTCAAGTGAATCTGATAAATTGAAAAAAAATTCGACCACCATATTTGAATCCGCCATTTTGAATTTCGGAAAACTGACCTAAGATTCGAGTTTAGTGCTGACGAAAACCTATGAGATTGCTAATTGGCAAATTTCACATCATCTTGGTTTGTAATAAAACTGGAAACATATACGTATTTTTGGGAAAATAACGGGTTTAACGTAATTTTTTGGGAATTTGGACTATGCCATTCGAAAAAGCGACTCCGAAAACAGTCGGACATGTATTTCTCACAGGTGTTAACATTTTTCTTAATGAAAATTTACGAGCCTGAAGTTGAAGTAAAAATTCAGCACCAATTTAGAATAAGAGATGGAGCGCTGGATCCCACAGGAGGGTGGCAATAGAAAAACCTTTAAAAAAATACCATCATGGCTTCTCCAGGCTGTCGCCTTTCGAGTAATATTGCAAAATATCGATTAAATTAAATATTATCTCTCCCATGTTCACATAATCTTGACAAAAAGCCAGCCAGCACTGATAGTGGAGTTGGTGTGAAATGGCATTTTTTACCAAGTACAAGTTTTACGAAAGTAATTCGCAAGTTTCTCAATTAATTACGTTGACTTTATGGGATACCGAGTCCTCAGTTGAACGTGCAGTGAAATGACGAAACTGTGCAAAACTACATCTGAAGTTCTAGATGTGCTCATCCGGAAGTTGGTGTCGTTAGTCCTCCCGGCATTGGCTCATTGAATTTTCGGCAAACCGTTGAAGAAAAGGCTGTCCTGGAAAGCCCGAGGAAAATTATTCTTCACTCGCTCGACGCTACCACCGCAAAGCCTCGCCTTATGTAATTAGCTACTCCCGTAAATTGCCGTGCTAGTGTACGAGGCGCGTTTTCGGCTAGCTTTAGCGCGAATACTAAACGTGCCTTAGACACACACACACGTGTATATATATAGAGCAGCCAGGCGTGCATTTCGGCAGCGATCTTCATCCGTTTTAGCCCTAGGGCGCAGGTGCAACCTCCTTAATTCTTAAGTGGTCCGTGCATACCGTAAACGCATCTCTGTATTTTCATCGTAATAACCCGTAGCGGGCCGCGAGTTGTTTTTCTTCCACCCCGAGAGAGCAAGATTAAAAATACCCTCCGGCAAGAGAAACAATATACATATACGAGTGAGTTGCGCCGCGCACTGAGAGAATTTCATTATACGAAACACGATTTTTTTAAGTCCACATCGTCCACGCGGTGACAAATAAGTGGCGTGTTTTGCCCCGGAGAGTGTCGAGTTGAATAAATGCCCGCTATTACTTTTGGCTTTAAAGAATATATCAAATTAGGTGCCATTTACACTGCAATTATTATCTTTTTTTTTACTACTGTTATAATCACGGAATGTTTATTGAAATGCCAAAATTTAGCATTTGGTATGATGGCATTTCATCGTCTATCATCGTATAATCATATATAAATACAACCCAGTTACCATATAAATGTTGAAATATGTGTCTCGGACCATGAAATATATAGCCCAGTTGATAAAGTGTCCAAACGAAGAAATGGATAATGTTGATCGAAATATATTAAAGCTTGTACACTGACCTTCCGCGTATGAGATCCTTCATCGACAGGTTTTTCCTATTGCGCATCTTTTCTTCAGCATAGATCCAATTTAAGTCTTGGTTTCCCATGAACTTGACCAATTCATAGGGTTTGTGTTGAGCTGACGACTGGAAATAAGATATCACGTAGTCGAATCTGAAAATCAAATAGATTATAATCATTTGGAACCAAGTAACTTTTATCTATAAAAAGCAGGGATTCAGAATGACGATCTTCAAACCCGAAAAGATTCCACATCTTATTTTGGATTTTGTAGTCTCAGTCTCTGCTGAAGGTGGACCTGTATTCAGGAAGGCAATTTCTGGAATGGACGTTCCTCCTAAAAATGATGGTGATTTATGGACATGACAAAAAGTACAAGTGATAGGAAGTTGGTTTTGACTCTGGGAAGTAGTGCAAATATGCGACGAATTATTCAAGCATCATTTTACATCTAGGAAACAATTCATCCTTTGATTCTATATAAGATAAGCGTATCGGGAATGAAATGTTATTTTATCATGATGAGCGAAAGTTATTTCTATATTATTTCGTTTGATCCTTGGTTCGAATTTGACGAATTTTTGTACAAGAACTCGTAATTCGGTCCATGTGTCTCTCTTAAAAGGATTCATTTGCGATAGAGTCCTTTCGGCAATCGTAAGTTTCGATAGCATTTTCGCTGAGGGACGTGTCATTCTGAACAGTGGCCCCATTCAAGGGGTATATCAATTTCACATAAGTGTCCATTTCCACGAAGTGTCCATTCGAGAATATGTCTTTCGAGGAAACGTTCAAGAATCCTGGAACCGATTTACTCAGGTTTTTTCCCTAGCTTCGTTTAATTCTTTGTTTGATACAAAAATATCACTGCAGAAAGAACAGACGAATTTGCGTGAATGGGTAACGAATTAAATCACATTTGAATCGGCCGATTACACAATTTCTTTGTGAATTTGTCTGTACATAAATTTTGCAAAGAGATATCTATTACTTTCACAGATATATTCATGTCCATCCGAATACACACGTGTGTGCTTTGTTCTTTTCCTACAATCGATAACAAAGTTTATCGTATCTGTGGCCTATATCGTTTATTAAACGTTTAATACTGAATCCTCCTTTGGTGAAGAACAGATGGAATAAAACATTTTTAAATTCAAACTTTTCTTTTTCGATTCACGCTTGACAAACATGAACCTGATATTGTTCTGGTATAAATAAGACAAATCCAATTGGACAACATGAGAAAAAATGAATTCAAAATGTCACTTACACCCTTCTAGCTTTTATCTATCAATATATTGCAGTAGATATATTGCTTTCCAACAATTTTCGTGTTGGATAGCAATATCCATGGCCAAGCATTATAAAATGATAATCATTGCACCAATTGCGGCCTGAGAATGAAATTTGACGTTTTCGATTTTCAATTATCAGTTGAAATATTTTCGAAATATCATTATTTTGCAAGGATACTATCATGTATATGGAAAGTCATAAGTAGTACGTATGACTGAAATATGATTAGTTATACTGCAATTAAAACAAATTAGTTTTTACGCAATACATTGAACATGCACATTGGCGATTATTCGATTTTTGGGATACTACGTGACACAATTTTATTTCTGAACCAATTGTTTGCAGATTAATGAAAGCCGCTCAAATTGCAGACACTTGATATCTGCAATTTCCTTAAAATAGCGAATTATCAAATATGGGATTTGCATTTTTGCGAATGTGGGTATAATCTTGCGAAATGATTCAGTATCAAAAAGGATTTTGGTTTATTTTTATCATACTTTCATAAACATTTTATAAATTGCACAAAATCATTTCAAACTAGGCTAAAAATGTGTTGCTTCTTTGTTGCTTATTTATTTGCTATAATAACTTACCATATACTTACGAATTTGATGCTGGGGAAAACAATGTTCAACTTGTAACCATCATGCCTTCTATTTTTTAATGGTGCACACACGGCAAATTAAAAATGTAAAAAAGAATCATATATAGCGTGTCATGCAAAAGCGACATTTAATCCCATCCGCGACTCACAGACCGGACGTAATTCTACAAAAACTTATTTTTATTCGTTTTATGTATAAAATCAATCGAAAACTTGCAAATCGACAAAAACGCGCATCAAATTTCCACCTCGATGTATATATCCAAGCACTCGTTCATCCGCAGTTCCTGTGCTCCAATTCGTACCGGCATCTCCAATCCGAGTGGATGGATGACACCAACCGATATTTGCGAGTTAACCCTCTTCCGGCGTACACAGCACATAACCGGATATTGAATTATGGAAATATCTTTGCATTTGCGGGATTGCGCAAACCGGTGTGTTGAGTGTTAGAAATGTGTGTACTTGAGCAAATGAAAATAAATGTTTTTAAATTTAAAATGAGTTTCATGGAATACAAATAACAATCTTTTCATTTATAGACTTTAATGGGATTTTTATCTCCATCTCCATTTCCAGATAAAAAAGTGTTTTCTAATCCTCAATTTTACGACGTGTAGAAGTCGGGAATAAAAAATTCAACGTGCGTCCGAAACGAACATTTTTTTTTTTAATTTCAGGACGTTCAGAAACCATAAGATTAGAAACAGAAATAATACGAGTGAAAAATTCTTAGAATTTATTCAGGAATACGCTGGATTTTTTTCAGATATTTTGATTGCACTTTAATTTTTTGAAAATTTTTAAAAATTTACGAAAAATTCATAACATTTAAAAAATAAGTAACATTGAAGATTTTTGTCCGAGGATAATAATGGTTAGAATTCGTCAAAGGATATATTACAATATACTAGAATTTTTATCGAAATTTTTTGTACAGTTTTTCAAAGTTTCAAAAAAGTTCAAATAAGAAATTTTTCAAAATGGCACAAAAAAAAATTCAAACCTACTCCTCGGTGAATGCTAAGAACTTAGCATTTTTCTGTCAATAGGATGTGTATAATACATACACTGAAAAAAAATTTGTTATTAAGTAAATATTTACTTGAATAAAGAAAAGATTTTCTTGAATTAAGTAAGATTTACTAAAATGAAGGAAACATTTTCTTAATTAAAGTAAATATTTACTTGAAAATAACAATTTTTTTTCAATTTACGGTTTTATATAAAAACGTTAAAATTAACATTTTGTTCCGTAGAAAAGTTGTTTATAACTTTTTAATCGTTGATTTTAAATACATTCTAGGGCAATATTATAAAAGAACATACAATTTTACGTCGGATGTACTGTGTCGGAAGTGTTTTTTTTTTTTTTTGGCATAGATAATATGAATAAAATTCTAGATAAAAATTAATTGACATTTGGGACTTAATAGGTTAATGAGCACAAAATAATAATTAATAATAAACATATGAAGTGAATAAAAGAAAAGTTGATGATTGATAGAATTTGTAAAAAAATTAGTAAAAAATAAAGATTGTCTAGGCAAGTAGAAGATGAAAATGTTGTAATAATAATAAGTACAAAAAGTAAACTAAAAAGAATTAGTTAGTGCAACAATTTTAAATAGTATATATATATATTACAAGGTAAATTAGTGGATGTAAGTACTTTAATTATTGGCATACCTACTAATTAGTTGTCTCGACTGTTAAAGCAGTTGCGCCAACTGCCTCAGTTCGTAATAGACGCGTGTGTTACTTAAATGGTTGTTTCAACTATAATTATTTTGTTCAGTACTGATTTATTCCTAAATTTCTTAGATTTATAATCTTAATTTAGTCTGATTGAAGTTTGACTCGTGTCTGAAGTGTATTTGAGTCTGGCAAGTAAATTTTTAATTTTTAATTTAGTTGCGACGATTTTCTTTGCAGTTATCCTCAATATTACTTGAAGTGAACACATTCAGACAAAAAAAAAAATCTTTCAATTCTATTAATTGACAAAAATAATTAATTTATACAATGTATCGAAAAACTGCATTCCACGAAAACTTTTGTAAAAAAAGAGTGGTTCATTTTTCACTCCAAGAAATTGAAAATGTTTATTTATATGTAGTCAATGTATAAAACGGACAAAATTAATTGATGAATAAATTTTATGAAACAAACAGCTATCGTACAACACTCACGAGGATAGATATGGATAAACAGGGATACACATGTAGCAGATCATAAAAATAATAGTACGCGTGTAAGATAATTACATTTTATTATCTCTGATATTTATTGATGCAGTGTATATTACAGTAGTACATGTCGTGCGTAATACTTTTTAATGAAGTTGAATCGTACGCGTCAATTTACATGCAGTGCAGTGTTTAATCCAACGTTTTTTTGAAATAGTACGAAATGTTACAAAATCGAATGCAGCTGATACGATTGTCATTTATATTTTCATAATTTATTTCATTTTTAAACTATAACAATTGATAATTCAACTTTTTACTATTCTGAATTTAAGCGCTATACAAAGAATGCCGAAATAATCATATTTAATATTTTTCCTGACAGATTCATCTTCTGAATGAAAATCTTATAAAATGTACAATAATAACATCGCTGAAAACTCCAATTAACGTCACGGTTCATCGTCACTTGTTTTATTGTTTTCATTTATTGCATTGAGAATATACAATTATATTTGGGAGCTCGTGTAATTATCGCGCAAAAGTATATTACTTCACAGATATGATTTTGACATTGGCTTCGTAAAAAAGGCCAAATATCGTGTTTGTCAATTATATATATATTTATCTCGTATTATTACTCGTTTCTTAATTCTTACAATTATGCACAAACTGAAGTACACCGAGATGAATTAAAGTCGCAATTATTGAATAAAAGTACCTTGGCTCGTGCTGAAATGAAGGCAATGAACAAGATTCGAATAACGCTTCATTACTATGCGCAACTGTTATCAGCAAATCGTTGATAATATCGCTGGGTGATAAATCGTTGAATCGATACTTTCCAATTGAAATTCATTGTATAATGAAGGTCCACGTGGCGTGTGCTTTAAAAACGAAGCGCCCGTTGTCATTAATTCATCGTCGCGGGTCATTTTATTACCACCTATTAAAAACAATTGAATTATGCTCCATATTAACGACATCCGAATTTAACGTCGCAAATGCAAACGAGAAACTTTGCCTTGACGACGAGCCGATCCCGCATTTTACAACCCTTTTTATTGGAACATTAAACTTATACCCGCGAATAAATGCGGACGATCGATAGGGTGTGTATATAGGAAAATGATGTTCTTGTATACGCGATGTTTCACTATTATATTATTACATATACATACATACATTTATGTACAATCATTTCTTCCCAAACTACTATGATATGACTTTTTCATCCAAACATCAGCGAGCTGAGTTTTTATAACAAAACGTTCGACGCACCCATCGAACATATACTTAATGTAAAGACGTAAAATGTTCATACCACTTGTGTATACATCCGAGTCGAGAGCGGGAAAAAAAAAAAGAAACACTATGGATTAAAGAGGAGCACTCGAAACCCAGTAGAAATTAGTAGAAAACATTTGTTAGAGCGTACATTTAACGAATGAATAGACTTAATTTACTTAATTGCACTCTGATCTCGACTGAATATTCGCAATTTTCACCGTTTCGGCACCATTGTTCCCAATATTTTGCTCCGCTTGAAACAATAATTGATTACATTTCCACACCCCATTGCCTGTAAGTGGCGCAATCAATTTCTTCAAAACAGGTGTATCGTGAAAAATAGGATAACACGATATCTAAAGCTGTTTATAAAATTTTCAATGTTGTAATACGCGTACTTTTTATATATACAAACTTAAATTGTCCGTAATCTCGTTTATCCTTGCAAGAAAAGAAAAAAAAGTTGAAACCTTACCCGATTTGTATTACGATAGCCCGTATCCCAGTACAAAAGAAAATACGTCGTTATGCGTCGCTTAAATAGTAGTTACTTTCTACTGGCCCAAGAAAAAAAAATATTAGAACTGATCAGATCCGATTCAGAAGTGACGGTATAAGAAATCGTTATTATATTTCGCGAGAAAAGACATTAATAATAAAACCAATCAGAATTTAATCTGATCAAGATTTGCAGATCCTGAAAAATTGAAATCCCGACTTGACTGAGATATTTTTAGATTTGATCCAGTTCAGGAAGCAACTGGTCAGGTTTATACTAGTTTGCTTGAACCAATTTTTTTCTTTGTGGAGAATAATTCGCTTTGTTATCCATCCTTTGATTTTACCTGACAAGTTTGAGAACCGATATAAGATCTCATTGTCTCGCACATAAAAACTGATTGTTTATTTTTCTTCATCTGCTTGATTTTCTAACAATTCCGATATTCTATCAAGATCTTACGGATAAAAATGATGTTAATTGTTCATGAGTGTCTTACAAGATCAAGTTTAAAAATAGGGATCCAAAATAATGGCAGAAAGTAAATCAGATGATCTGATAAATCTGATACATCAGTTCTGATAATCCTCCCCAACGGGTATTATCCAAGATGATGTTCTTCTTATATATGTTCATTATTCACGATACGCTCAAGAATAATAATGCCATAGGAAGTGATCCACGCAAGAAATTCCAGGCAGTTTCAAGGGGTATCCTTAAAAATGTTACGGCTGATGCGGCTCTTTCGCGTTCATTTTACACGCGTTGGAGAAAAAGTACTATTATAAATATCTGAAATTTACCTGAAGAAGCTCACATCAGGGACGCCTCGAACAAAATATTGCGAAACGAGTAAGGTACGTCGAGTCTCGGGGAAACAGCCGGCGCCGATTGGAACAACCTTTTAGCGGCGATAAAAAAAAGGGAACGATCTCCCGTAAGAAATCTCGAAAGTGCTCCTCCTTAATTCCATGTCTATATTATGTACGCGTATTTTCAGCCAGCTGGAGTCTCTGATTTACGCACTCTCCTTAGATTTTCTTTGTCATTTATTGGATTCACACGATCTTGTCTTTGCACTTGCAGGTGGCGCGACAAAATAATTGTCTCTCTCGACCCTGTTCGGTGTCGGATTCACAGAGCCAGCTTGGCCAAGTCTCGTAAAGCTGCCGACAGTTCGCCCAAAGATCCGCCCAGGGGCAAGAATTCTTGCAAAGCTTGCCAAGCCGACAGTGGTCCTTGCACTTGGAGCAGAATGGTCCCTCGGTATATGGCGTGCCCAAACGATCGAGATAGTTGCCGCTAAGGAAATAAAGCTCCTGTACACCTTGCCGTGAATTGCGGATACTCTAAGAAGAGTATACCAGCCTTCTATTTCTATTTGCACGATGTCGAAACCTTTCAGAAATATTTTGAAAATATCCGCTATGATGGCGTTCGGTTGTACTCCAAGGTACTCTCATTTTTTGATATTTGTTACTCGGCACCGAAAAGATTTTTATTTTATCCGTGGAAACGAAGGAAATTGGCATGACAAAAGGTCACCTTGAAATTTAATTGAGGACTACTTGATTCAAGCGCATCAAACATGGTTTTACTTATGGAAAGTTACAAGATGAATTCTATTGTCGGCTGGTTATCAATTTCTACAAGTTGATCGACACGTAAGGTCAATAACAAAAAAGAAAAATTGAAAACATGACTGATGATAAGAAATTCCTTTGATTGAAATGGATATCTAAGGGATATACGGATACACACAATTCTTTATAGGGATCTGAAAACTTTCAATTGGATTTCAATGATGGACCATTTTAAATTTTGCGAATGAACCCCTTTCGAGAAATAAAGCATAAAGTTCAGATATCGATATAATTCGAGTACCTTGGTACCTACAAGAAGAGGAGAAACTTTGAAAACGCGCTATCTGTACGAATGGGAAAGTTCGGCGACTGAGTCGTTTTTTCCAAATGGCCGCACGGTTATAAATTTGGAAGTTTGTCGGTGGAAGATTTTATTTCAAACGTTTGGATTCGCGTCACGCGGATATTTACAGGCTTATATTTCTGAATTGCGAGGGTAAGAACTTTCCTTCTTCCCTCACATTTACATCGTGCCGGCTTACGCATAATCTTCTTATTGAAATAAATCACATTTGAGAGTTTTATTATATATATATACTTTTATTCCTTAAATATAATTTAAATAAAAAAGTAGGCAATGAATAGGTATTGGCGTGGAAATTGCTTGAAGATCAATAAATTGAATAGGGGATTTGCAAAATATATTATTTAATGATAGAAACGATAAATGTCAAAGTCGAGTGAAAATTTTGAAGTTAAGGTTAGAAATAAATCGGGATAATGTATAAAAATTATGACATAAATATATAAGAAAAAGTAACAGATGTTGGTCAAAACAAAATTAATGAGAAAGTATTCTGTTTTTTAAAGTTATAACATAAAACAGTGATTCTTAAGAAATCTTTAGAAACAATATACTATAATAACTCTAACAAAGCCGATTAAACAATGCCTAATGAGAAATAAGTCAAAGTTTGATTGGGATGTTTAAAATGTTAATTGTACCTCTACGCGAAAGGTTAATGAAAATGAATGAAAAAGGAAAAGGATGAGGAAGAAATATAGAAAATTATACCAATTACAAAAATTACAAAATAGGTAGTACATTACCCAACGAGGGTGTAAAGCGTACTTTTACGCACGAGTTAGGTATCTTATTTTTTGCAATTGGGTGAGTAAAGATAATGCTTAAAGTACTTTAGATGCCTTGTATTAGTGCTTAAAGTGAACAATTACGGATTCTGGGTGGTGTCCTGCGTGAAGTAAACAATTTATGCATTAATTGAAAAAGGCACGCGTAACGTTAAATGAGTAGCATTTGATAACTGATAACATACTTTACGCATGTCATCTTCCAGCGTGCATAAAAATTAACTTTACGCACTGAAATCGGGCGTCTAAAGTACTTTACGCACTAAGTTTGCGCACACAATTACACAAATTTTATTACTCCATTATATGACACAATTGAATTAAAATAAAATCACGAATAATGTCATGAATGTAAGAAACGGTTAAGAAAAATTGTAGGAGAAAATGGTGTGAGAAAAATGACGAAGGAGCAATGTAAGAGAAAATAGCAAGAAAAATGTTGCGAGAAAAATGTAATAAGAGAAAATTGGTGAGAGAAAAATGATGAGAAAAAAATGGCGAGGGAAAAATGGTGAGGGAAAAATGGTGAGAAGGAAATGGTGATGTAACAATGGTCAGAGGAAAAGCATCAGAGGAAATCGGTATAAAACTGATGAGACAAAAATGGTCAGAGAAAATGTAAGCTGCGTCAGGAAAAATTTATCCTGGAAAATTATAAGAGCGATACTAAATGTTATTAAAAGTACGAGAAATTATGAAAGTGTTGTTTATATAAAACAGTTTGTTTAAATTGTACCCAAAAACAGAGTTAAAACGATTGCAAATACAAATTCAAAGTGAATAAGAACGATTGTCGTAAGAATGGGTTGTAAATAAAATTACCGGATATAACGTAGTAGTCAAATATTATTCGATGTATATATTTAAAATCCATAGGAATTGTCAAAAAATTGCTTTATACGAAAAACGATTATATGAAAATTTAAATGGCACAATACACATTTTTTTAAATTTAATATCTAATCTTTCACTTGAAAATAGAATTCATGCGTAGGTTTTGTCATTTCCTCAAAACTCTTTAATACTGTAAATACTTTAACAAAAAGTTATAAATAAGTATTACTGAAATTGGCCGAAATCTACGTCCATGTTGAAAATCCAATTATGACGACGTAATCGACAAATGGTAAGTTTTAATAAAGTACTTTCCAGTATTAATTGATTAAATCATTTTTATTTAATTCTGCAATTGAATTTTTAAGCGACTGCCTCGTCCAATTTTAGTTTCTAAACTTTCGCCGCGCTAACTTGACATCAAACGAAGTGCAAAATTTAATATTTTAATTCATACAACCAATTTGCAAATTAAGTTATTTATTCGTTAGATTTAATTGCAATTGAAGTCATGATTTGACAAAGCGTCATTTAAAAAGCGTGTGCATATTTGATAATCGACAACGAGGAAAATGTTAAACGTGGAATGAATGAATGAATATCTTTTGTATTGTATCGATTCATGATTTTACTTAAACATATTGAAAGTAGTGCCAAACTTCAGTAGGAGTGTCCTGACACTACTTTTTTCCATCATTTGTTCGGTTCAGAGGCACTTTAATACTAGTGGAAATGAATTGGAAAAGCATAGACTTGATTTTGAAAAAAAAATATGAATCCATTTCGAACGTTTTCATTTTCCAGTCGATCTTCTTCATGTGCCATATTACCAGAGGCAACAGTCATAAACTATTATATGGACATTTTCAACAAGTAAAAAAAAAAAAAAAAAAAGTACAATGTAATTGTGTTTCATAATCCTATATAGTATTTTATTTATGAAAACAAAATTTTAAATGAAATCAATAAATTTTATAAGTTGTTCTAATAGGTTAATTGACGACCCCGAAAATCCACCAAAATTTAACTGAATTTCCTGATTTTCAACCCCAAGGAATGTAGAGAATATTCATTAATAATGTGTTTTTATAGTTTTACAACTATAATATACGATCACAACAATGAATTGATAAGGTTATAAAAATGATAAAGAATCATGTATATTAGTATGAAGAGTAATCCAAATTAAAAAAAGGGAATATCGGCACCCTTCGCCGGAATAGAACGACATAAATAAAAGGTTGGCTCCCGGTGGAAATCGATGAGCTTGTTAAGCTGAAACGAAAAGCATCGGATGCTAATTATTACAAGATACAGGGAAGACAATACTCACGAGGGACAATAGTTGCAGACGTAACTGAAGTACGGGATTCCGCGCGGCCCTCTTGTGCCATTACATTCCGCCCAACCGCATCCTACTTGATGAGTCGTGGCCCACACCATCTGCGTGTAATGGCCAACTTTGCTCAGATCGTTACGTGCTCCAGCCCCGTACTTGAATATCCGTTGCTCGGAAAACCAGGTTTTAATTGCGAAGAACCTGTAAGAAACCAACGAATTTTACGAGTCGCCAACACAGCGACACGACGCTATACTCTCTCCTAAAGTAAAAAAAAAGGGTATAGACATTCATGGCCGTGTTATCATTTGATTTCAAGATACAATGGAGATAAGGATGTGGTAGAGTTAGAGAATGTGTTCATGGCGTATACATAGAATTTAGTACTTTGTTGACATATTCAGAAAGCACTTTTTGATTATATAAATTTCATAAAGAATCATCCCCTGAAGTGACATCCGACATCAGTTCTGCGACATCCAGTATAATATATGGCAATTCTCAAGATAAAACAAATAAAATAAAAAGAGAATAAGAGCAAATTATTAATAGAGACATGGCCAGAAATTGGTACATGATATATTATTTAGATAATCATCAAGTATTTGTTAGGATCAGTTATACTTTCTACCCCATCAATTATTCAGATGAAATCAAATAACGGCAACACTAACAGTGTGTACAGTTGGGATACCCATGATCAGTTAGTTTTAGGTGTTCGTATTAGAATAGGGAGTAGGGAAACAAATACTGTTGATTAATATAACGCTATTTGTTTTCCCACCACGTATTTACGAATGTGCCCTAATTACGGCGACACGAATGAATGTACATATTAATCAAATCAAGCAAAGAATATTTTAAACCTCTACTCAAAAAAAAAAACATGTCAAATATCAAAAAATGTTGTATATTAATATTTTTTACGTAGTTATGTATGTATGAACTTTTAGCATTTGTAGCTTTTTTCAATTTTTTTTTTATTAGTCCTGTTACATCTTCAAATTCTTTTACTATTGACATTAATTTCATTGTAAATTTCCATCAATTTCGATATTATTCGTTAGTTAACAATATCATTGTCGGTTTTGATTGTTTTTTTATAACGACTTTTGTCTGTTAATTCTCATCAGTTTTTGTCATGCATCAGTCTTCGTCGATGCGTGCGATTCTTTTCATGTAAAAGTATTTATTTGTCAATCTTCATTTTTTAGATATTTCTCGTTAAATTGATTTATTTCGTATGAAGGTTGGAAATTTAAACGTTACGACTTAAAAATTCAATTTCGTCATAATTTTACAATTTTACATTCATGAATAACAGACGGATAACGTCTTTATTGAAGCATTGGAATACTGTCGTAATCACCATTTTTAATTCACATTGATGTAAGTTCAACAATGAGAGTATTAAATATTCCTTAATTTCTCCTATTTTACTTCGATTTGTAATAGACGTGAAAGTTTCGTCAGTTTCAGAAATTCCCTGCGTTTGACTACAAAGAAGTAAGTTATATACCGGAACATTGTAATTATAATAAAATATAATTAATAAATGTCTTCGATACGAATTCAAATTTTTTTATTATCAGTAGTATAATCAGTAATTTACATTGTATCAATGAATAGTTTTTTTTTTTCTATATTTTGATTTCTTTTTTGGGCCGCTCAATCCGATCTCACATCCTTTAATACATTGCAAGCGGTTTTGCATGTTCATAGATCATCATCTCTGGACAATTTGTTCTTAAAATGAAATTTTCGTTTAATGGCCTAAAGTATCAATCCCTTTACATGTTCGAAAAGTGTATACGTTAATTAAATACGTATTTATACACCTATACAGTTATAGGAAAAAAAGGCAATAGATGGACTGCGGCTTACTGTCAACAAAGCTATTTTCCAATTTCGGATGGATATGACGTCCTTGCAGTATTATCGAGAATAATCAAGATAACATAGAACGTTTGCATTGTAGGCAGAGTATCTCGTGACCTACACGCCAATTTTCATCGATAACGTCTACCTGCTATTGGTCTCTTCTATAGCAAACCGTACATTTATGCGTTGTCAATTTATATGAAACCGAATTCTCATCATTTTGAACCTTTATCATATAGAGAAAAACAAAAATGAAAAACCACCAAACGAAGCAGAGCTCGCGAGATGTGTATATGTTTTATAAATTATGGCATAAAAATAAATGAATCGTGGCTTAATTTCGAAAAAGCTGATTTATGCATTTTGTGGTAATTATATTTAGACGGAAAATTCCATTTTGGATTTCGATTTGCTGAAATTACTTCAAAGCACGAATTTATATACGTATATATATAGTTATTCATCGACGTCCATTGATTGCGCTGCACTATTATACCGATATGAAATTGATTTGAAGAGAAATTCCTGAAAATGCGTCTGAAAATGTTGAATATTAATTTTACATCTACATGTGAATAACCTAATATATATAAAAGTGAAAACTTTTTATGGTACTGAGTGTCGTTAATGGCTCTTGATTGGTTATAGTGGATTTTAACGTAAAGTGTACTTCTTAAGTTTATCAATGATTGCCATATAAAATAATCATTAATTCTAAATGTTATAATGGGAATGTTTTTATTTAAATTTAAATTTAAACATTCATCGACTATTTTCCAAGAACTTTTTTTAAATTTCATTTCAGCATCTTTATTCATTTTTTTAAACATTACTATATGTATATATATATAACAAAATTTCGCGATGATAAGTAAAAAAAAAGTAATGCATGTTTTAACCATAACCAATGACTATGGTTAACAATATCATACTTTTTTTTAATAGTGAATGAAATAGAATTTTTGAAATTCAAATACCTCAAAAACATTGTCTTCAATGTCATGTTCGCACTCACTCTAAATTTATAATTTTCCTGCACGCGTTATTCCACTTACATTGTTAATGTATAAAAAGAAGATAATACGAACGTTAATACTTCATCTCGTAATAAATGTCATATAGTTAAAAGTAGGACAACGCGTACACGAAAAGTTACTCTATATTTGAGTTGTACATGCTTTCTACATCAAAATCACAATGTGATAAATACATTGGACTCACGTTAGGCTGGGTTTTCGAGCTTGATGTTTTAAAAAGAAATGTATATAACATTTTTCTTCCTGAACATAATTTTTACAGTTGCCTTATTTTAAAGCCAAAAGAATGCACGAGTTTCGTTTAAAATATATTAGAATCATTTTTATATATATATTTGCGCCTGTATTTTATTATATATTTTCTTTTTTTTTTTTCTTCTAAATAATAATTTAGTAAGCTTCTATTACCTTCTGCCTAATTTCGTAAATCAATTTTTGAGGTTATTGAACTATTGTTATTTTTCCTACTGCTAATTTCCTTTTGCCCCATCCACTATTGGATGACTTTTCTTATCAGTTGCTTATTTTTATTCGCTGATGGTTTTATTTCGTTTGATTTTGTTTGAGGTTGTAATTTTTTTTTACTTCTGGTAACTTGCATCCATTATAATTAATTGGTTCAATTTTTATTGTACATACATGTGCAACGAAATTAATGAAATTTTGAACATATTGGATCCGTCGTTTTATGCTTTACATTTTCTGTAACAACAATAAATGTTCGGCATAATATACGTCTTTCAAGAAAATTGAAGAATGAATAAATCAGTTGTATAGTTTGTTTTATCACTTTTTCCCTTAATTTTATCAACTTTTGTATTCTCTATTAGCTATCGATTATTTTAAAAATGTTTACTTTATATTATAAATTTCCACATGTATGTAAAAGTCGATTGTATATACACCAACGATGATCAAATAATATTTTGGGTTTTTATTTCAAAATGCCTACTTTTAAAATAATTTATCCACTTTTGTTATTAAATTTTTTTTTTTTTTTCTTTATTAGATTTGTTCACCCTGTCAAATATTATCCAGTTTCCAATTTAATGAAGTTTTGCAGCTTTGACTTCTTCTCAAATATTTTTCTTTCCAAGTTTTCTTTTTTGACATTTATTTCAATTTTTCATTATATCCCCAAGTTTTGTATATATTTACATTAATTTTTTCGATCTACTATTTCATTGTGTCAATTTTTACTCTTCTCAATTTGTAACTATATTTCTGCAGTCCTTTGTTTAACCTTTTCTATAGTCCAATCTTCTTCTAATCCAAGACGAAGGGACCATGTTCGGAACAATGTACTGTCGGTAATTGTAAGTATAGTTACCTGAAAATATCAAATTTTCAATATTCCCCAATGACTATGTATATGTATATATGTAGTTGTACGTATTAGAGTTGTCGATGTTATACCGCGGCCACGAGTAGGTGTTGCTTTGGTACAATAGTTGAGCCAACTTTTGGGCCGGTGGTTTAGCTCTGACTGCCGACATTAATTCGTACATGGGAAACAATTCAAAATGTATACATTTACATTCGTGGAATTTATTATGAAAATAAATTCTGTACGTGTGACATTAATACGACATTTATCTACAATAAGACACATTAAAGCATACACGTGACCGATTAGCCACCAATGATTTACATTAAACATATATATACGATTAACGCAATTGAAACACAAAAATTTTATAGCAAAATTCGATTCAATTGCTAATTTAGTTATATGAATTACTTAATGACCTTTCGTGATTTTTGTATGAGTGTTTTGAGCGTAATATTATTTACCTTTTATACGTAAAGTTTGATTTATATAAGCAAAATTACTGCTGAGTATTAGGGGAGATCATTGAGTGTACATCGATGACAGGTCACTCGTTACTTCGGTACAAAATATGATATACATATATAACATCACGCAACAAAATTATATTTATCATTATTAATAAAATTTTGTAGTTTAACTTTTTTATTTGCGTAAATTTTGCCTGTTATAGAAATCAGAGAATCGACATTAAGCGGATGTGAAATAAAAAAGAACGATAAAAAAGCACGTGACATAAATAGTGAAAATATTATAGGCAAGCAAACGCAAGTTTGATGTCCGTAAAAGAAACGACGTGCGTCCGAAATAATTTATTTGCCTGTAAGCGATTCAGACGGCATCCGACACCAGATGGAACAATGTCTCTCTCTGTCTACATATATTGCGCATAACCTTCGACTTCAGAAGTAACTATAGAACATAAGATTTATTACTGCACCGTCTCCTGTTTGCATAGACATTTGTATCTGGATAAATTATAATTCAATTCGCACATCGTGACCGCAAACTTCTACCATCAACGTGAAAAATGCACCGCGAAACAAATCTCTTTCGTTAATGGGCAAAGATCAAATTTACTTTTATGAAATGCAATTTATTCGGTTTACGAGCATAAATTAGTTGCCGGGCTAATTGGCTTCAACGAAAACGACTTTGCAGGTATGCACTTCATTAAACTTGAATAATTATAAATGAATAGTAATAAATAAAGTGTAATAAGCTTATGCTTTCCGCAAGATTCATCGGTATCAATTCAATCGCTATCTCTATTGCGCAATAACTTCCAAAGCTTTTAATTACACGTCTATACACGTCTACAGTACGCATCAGTACTATTCGATTTAGTATTTTGGTATAACTTTTTAATGGAAAATATTAAAAGCATTTATGAAATCATGAAAATTTCATTTATACCATTCTATATAGGTTTACAGGGAAAGACTATTAAACTGGCATTTTTTGCAATTTTATGTGGATGATAAATAGTGATACATAGAATAAACGTGGAAAAGAATAAAGGATATCTTATTGAAAATGCGTGGATGAACCATGCGATATTCTTGTACACCAACAGTATTCCTGAAATGTGTGTTCATATAGTGATGTTTCAGAGCTGTGGACATTGCCCGCGTTAAATGGTAATGATGATCGTATCGTAACACCGCGATATCCAGCTGTATAAGTATAAACACCGACCTATATACAGCTGATAAGCGACATGTTAAACCCTTTATGGGGTCGTTGGACTGATGAAGAGGACCGATACCATTTGTGACACTCGTGTATAGTTTTTTTTATTTATATACATATGCAATTCTATTCGTATTTTTTAAATAAGCATTCAATCGCTAGTCGAAGGTTTTACACTTGTGAAATTCATATATTTAAAATTGTTTATCAGCGGATCAGGAACATATGAATCTCAATTTCTGCTCTTTGCGACATATTGAAATTTATTATAATAGTATGTACATGTGAGCGTAGAGTCGTCGTGGTTGGACATTCGTCATGGTAGGACCATCACGTTTATTCCGTTTTATTACACTAGCGCCATCTATCTTTGCATGCATATATATACTTATTAGTAATGGCAACTGAGTGCTGAAATGTGAACAGAAAACGGATTCATAAAATGAGCAAAAGTTTTTAATAATTTTGATTACGTTTTCCAACTGATGGTAATGGTATACAGCAATACAGTAGTTTAATATTTTTGGGGGTAAAATCTAATAAAATTTACATCAATTAGTAAAAGCACAACCAGGCAAAGGGATGACATCAGAATCGAGTTTCAACTGGAAATGTCCGTAAAGAGAATCTCCTTATTGTATAGTTCATGAATATTCCTAAAATCGATTTGGTAAATTGAAGATTTCTCAATTTATTATTCATAAAACACCTTTTCCTCGACAATTTATACAAGCAAGTTTAGCATTATATGCAATTATTATCGAACAGTAACAATTTAAATTTAGAAATAAACATTAGGTCACAAATTGATAAAAAAGAAAGTGCTTCTGGCTCAATTCAATCCATTATTCATTAAATTTCCAGTCGTGTTCTAAAAAAATCAAGAATTGCTTACTTTAATAAACCTCAGTCTTGTCATGAGGTTGTGTGAGAAGTTTATTCTAAATTAAGTCCAACCACTCATAAAACGATATAATTGTAAGGTTTTTATTTTAATGTAACACATACAGGTGATTATCATTCATGTGCTAAAAGTACAACAATTATCTAAGTATGAATTGTGCTCGTCTTATAAACACAATTCAAGTAAACGTATATGTTTGTGTCAATGCTGACAGTGTTCTTATTACGAAATGATAAGGACAATTGATAAGAATATGTGGAACATAGTACAACTAATATTTTACCAATAACTAGACAAAATGTAGAAAAGTGATCATTGAGATTATCTTTGTCTAATAGTGATCACAAAAACTCCTGAAAACTGTTATATATTATACAGAAATGAAAAAATTGTTTTAATTGCGCACTTATAAGATGTAATTTTTATCTAGTTTTAGTATAAAAATTCACACCTCACCCAACCCATTAACCTATATCGTCAGTTTCGATACGTGATCATGTTCTCGACCTGCAAGAGTCGAGTATCGAGAAGCGTTATGTTTACGAATTACGTGCAGCCTCTGGCATTGCACATGTAGAGAATTACGATTAAGTAAGACCAGTTTGGTTAGATTCAAACAAAAATTTCTTTTCAAAAACCGATCTTTAAATCGAAAAGTTTAAATCAAAAAATTATTTTAAAGCCAAAATAAATTATTGTAAGTTGGAAACAACTATTCACCCAGGTAACAAGTACTGCAATCGCGTTGTCTCTTAATACCGGACGATCCTAGTCATGGAAAAAGTTCCTGTTAATCCAACCTACTGTACATTCTTTATTATGCTCATCTCGTAAACTCGAGGTTTCTTACTGGCTGGTATGTAGATTTCGCTAATTAGCACTTTTACATTATCAGTTTCGCGCGAAAGCATACATATATGTTTTTCATCTAATTTCATCAGGTCGTTTTCGACTTCCACTCCGACCAGTAACAATGCCTAACTTATCGCCATTATTATCTATTTTCAGAATATTGCAAAAAGCCACGCATGTCGAGAATTGCAGGCTAATTATGATTTCATCTGAACGTACTTGATGTTCGTGATCCCTTTGATTTCGTCTCAAATTACAGGACAATTTTAAGACGCCATCATCTCCAAACGCACTTAAATTTCAGGGGACGAGACATATTTTGTTTGTATCTTTTCCAATTTTTATGCATGATAATAAACGGACTAAAGGGAGTAATTGTCATGAAGGGGTGGTGGTTCACAACTTACCATGGTACTTGCGCCGTTGAAATGAAAATATTTTGTCCACAGCTCCCGAAAGCGTCCGTGTGCAAGCCCGTTGCATTGTCGTGCGTCAAGGCGTAACATGCTTCGGCCCATTTTTGTGCAGCTTTAGCAGCGCCGGCGTGCCACTTCTGAAAGAAGAAGTCGAACAAGAAGAAAAACAAATCACGAGCACGCTTCAGAGTTGTCGGAACTTTTCGTATGTTAGGCAAGAAATGTCTAGCTTTTTGTTGGCTTTGTGACGCTCATTTTACAGCTGAATTGCGCGTTGCTTTAAGCCCGGCCTTAAGTGATTTGGAAGTAATCGACTTCACTTTGAATTCGTCGAATGTTAATGAAGAAGGGGAAAATTACGCTTTGCTTTGTAACAACAACTTTCGTGATTAGCAATTTTAATTAAAATGATGTACATAGAATTGATTGATTTAGCACTTCGTCGCCTCGACCGGAAACGAATGCCGTTTGTCAAAGGAAATTATGATTTTTAATTTTGATATTTTGCAACTGAAGACTGACTTTATTTGTGGTCGTCGAAACTAAATTGACCATTTAAAAAATTTAGTTTAGGGTACATGTCCCGGAATGTACGTGATCACATACTGTGGCGGACTTTTCATGACAATCGATTACGATCGAAATGAAGACCGTAGATACGTCGGCCATCAGATGAAGTTTGAATCAGTGGATTCCTACTAGTGCAAAGACACAATTTTCCCCGTAGAATAATTGAAAATATCATCCGAAAAGTCCTTCGACAAATACTTTGGACCCGAATTGATAAATGTGATTTCAAACCCTGGGTCCTGAATCTGGGTACTAATGTTCAAACTCACAATTACAAATTCAGGTCTACGTGTCTTCGTTTGAAATAACAATCTGTTTTCTGGAGACCAGAACAAGTACTGTTAATGCTGAATTGAATTTTTTTCGTTGCGCTGGTCTCCGATCGATTCCACGAAAATCCAACTAAACAATTCAATATATTTATTATGTTCACATTAGACGCTTACCATGACAAGCATGTTGGCTGCCGGTGGTTCGACTTTCGTTCGAAAGAAGTTGTGATATATCACGATCTTTCTTTGAACCTTCTTGTCGCTGGGAGTTAAGACCCTCGTGGGAATCCTGTCGCCGTATAATCGAGGCACTGAAAGAGAAACGGGAAAACTTGTCTGGAAAGCTGCGGCTAGGGTGTCCCACCCGGAGTCCCTGCTTATTTCCTTTTCCATTCCTTTCTTTAACTCTTTCTCTTTCACTCACTCTCTCTCTCTCTCTCTCTCTCTCTCTCTCTCTCTTCCTTTCGCACTCTTCTTTCCTTACTTACTCTCATATGCATACACACATACATACACAGATAAGCAATCACACAAGCGGACTTTGTCACTCGCTATTTCATCCCCCTTCTGCTATAGGCATTCCAAGGGAAACTGAATACAATACACATTGTGTGCATCCGGCTAACCGCGCTCAAAATCGATATCGGGCTTTGAAACCTGAAATAAAGTACTTCTTTAGTTTCTGCCTGCAAACTTTTCTTCAACTCGGTTGCAGCGCCGATCTTCGCCCTCCGGCCTGTCTCTTTTATTTCTCATACTTGCTATATTCTCATTTTTCTTTGAACCTCTTTATCAATTAATGTTTAATTACTTTTCAGCGTATACCTGAATTTTTAATTACTACGAAGACTCGCGGGATCGCAACTGTATACCTGCATAAATGTGAAGATGTGCGGTTTCTTGAATGCAAGGGAAAAAGTACTAACTTTCATTTGTTTGAAGTCCTGCGTCCATTTTTTCCTAAAGAAGTTTCAGGATCTGAAGATGCAAGCAGATCTGAACTGATGTAATAAGAAGCAATCTCAACAAGAACAACAGTATTAAGCCTGTAGTTATTTATAATCCATGCCTTTTTTTTTAGTCTTTGATAATCTGATCATTTCAAAAAGACGAATGCTAGGTACAAAGACAAGATTGACATCTTGCATGAATAGGGTAAAAAAACTGCGTTTGAAATAAGTAATTACAAAAGCTATCTTAATTGAATGAAACCTTATTTACGGAATGAAATCAAACCGAGTACTTGGAAGTCGTACTATTTGAATTAAATGCCAGCAGAAAATGAACAAACGCTTCTAATGGCATGTCTTCGAATTTTATAACTCAAGTTGCCTCCTTTCCAAGTACTTTGTTAAGATGGAGTTGTTACAAAGTGTTCAATTCCGTTTGCCGTTTGTACCTTTTACAAGGCATCCATTTAGTCAGAACGGTTTTCAATCACTTGACGTGAATGATGAGACGATAATCTAACCTACTAAGAATCGGTCTTAGGATATATATAGACATACATGTGATGAAAAACCCAAATAACTAAGAATCCTTAACTACGTTGGAATGATGTAAATTGATTTAAGTATCAGATGAGATAATGAAGTAAAATAATCAAGAAGATGATGACAAGAAAGAACTCAACAAAACGAAATAAAGGATTCAAAGAACAAAGTGTGGTTTCGTAAACAAAAAGAATTCTTCTCTTTGACATAACTCTTATTAATACAATTACTCTTGTCAGTGCAATACGATCCAGGTGCTTGCTGCGGCCTACTTAATGCTCACAATCAACACGATATAATATTAAAGCAATCGCCAAAGTTTTTCCTTAGAAAAGTTCCGCTCGACGATACGCCACTTGACCTACGTTCCCTATCGAAAGTTTCAAGTTCTACCAGGATGGACCCCACACGTACGCAAAATCGAATTGCAACAAATAATATTTTCCTGGCCACTGGCGATAGTCGCGAGTCAAGACAGATAGATTGTCCGCAATAACTTTCACGACTAATTAACTGGGTTAGCCGAATTCATCAAATTCTCTGTTGTGAACCCGTGGAGAGTTGATAACCCTGTTCTTCATAATGCGATGGTACATATATATTATAGGTAATTTATGTATATAACTTACCAGGCTTGCCATCGGTAACGTCATTCCCATCTATCCGCAACGGGGTTGCTTCCGGCAACGCGGCTATCGCTATGATAAACACCCACAGCCAGTTCATGCTCTTGATTGCAGCAGGATCGACTGCACAGAATAGAAAAAATATCTCTTTGATACTTTGCTCTAGGCATTTTAGCGATTATCGAGCCATTCCCTTTATATAAAAGGTTTTACGCTACTACACGCCCAAAGTGGTACATGACTCGAAAACGTTTAAGAATATTTTATTAATTACTGATAAAACACAAGACTTATTCTCCAACATAATATTTTTTGGTTTATTATAGTATATTTTGGTATATATATTATATTTTATCTGTAGAATTTTATATTTATACATACATTGACAACAGCGCTCTCTAAAAATACGTATTGAATGTTCATTTGGATGGGGAAAACTGAATAATTTAATGAAGCCCTTTTCAGACGAGCACGGAAAATATTCTAATTGACATTCCAGTTGGATCTGGATTTAGAGTCAGACTTAAAAACTCTGAGAGTGTGTCCACTTTGATGGATCAAAAAGATCTGCAAGTGCTTGAAGTGGATTAAAATATGAAATTAACTCTTGAAATTTCTTGCAGTGAAAGTTGAACCGCTCTTTTAAAAGAATGAATTTTTCACTTCTTCTAGAATGAAATTTCCATCCAGAACAAGTTACGCTTCTGACATTCGCGCTAGAAAGAGTGACATTTCACTTTAAAAAAAAAAAAGCAATCAAAGGAACGTTTTGAACGAGCTCAGCTTTCATTCCGATGGGGGAAAGGAATAGGAAAATTCAAGGTCAACCTTGCCAAAGTGAATCTACAATTATACACGCAGGAAAAAATGTCACCTGCAAAAAGTAGTATAATAGGCGCAGTAAACAATTTCATTCGCGTCTAAATTATGAATTGGTTTATGTATTTTACGTAACATATAATGTCGTGTTTACAAAATTCTAAAATGGCGGATGGAAAATCAAACATTGATACTTTAATTTTCTTTTTAATATGGAGGGTGGACAAGATAGAAAACTTATGATGATGAAAGGTGGCGATAATGTTAAATTCTAATGAAGAATTAATGAAAAATAATATTTTAGAATTTAAACATGTTTATGAAATTATTATCAGAAATATGTTCTTAAATAGTGACTCTACTTCCAAGTTATATTTTAAACTTAAGATTTATGTCCGACCCTAAAGATGGGTATTTCAAAATACATAATACTTAATATTTCATAAAGTGTCGATATATTAAATGTTCCTGATAAAATTTCCTTACTTAAAGTACAGCCATAAAATTGTTAATCTAACTTAGCATCACACTTTAACTTTATTGCTTTTCGCGTTATTGATTATTGAATGGATGCTTTGGTATTTTTTTAATAATTCGTGTCTGAAAGGGTTTCACGCTAAAGTTTCAATGCTCGGATCAATGATTCTGATTAAATTCCCTTCCCTCTTTTTTCGATTAGCATAACAAGTTATTGAAGATCCCTCTTAAAGAAGTGCTTTATGCTACTGTGAAATAACAACACTCGGGGTATAATTGCGTTTTATCGTTTTTTTTTTTTTTTTTATATAAATCACCTACTGCCGGTTTTCAATCAAAGTTGTGAGTGCTTCTTTGTGGTAATGGTATGCGGTACAAACTTTTCGAAAGCAGCTGCTGTATATTGCGTATATGTACACTCGTAAAATAAATCTGAAAATATATAGAGCGTTGGTATACCTTTACCAATGCGCAATAAGACTCCAGATTTTTTTATCGAACAATTCATAGTGATAAAATTAAAGTTTGGCCCGACTGAGTAGAAAATGTAAAACTATAGCTTAAGAGGCCTCTACAGAAAAACTTTTATTGAAATATATAAGACATAATTTGTTCGAGCTTTACTTATTCAATTTCAAACCGATTTAGAAAACTTTTCTTGGGTGGAATACATTCATTTTTTTAAATGTTTAGTTCGAACGATGATATATTACCGACAGTATCAAACATAGAACGTTCTACAAAAAAGAAAATTACTAATTTACTAACTATATACACTTTTAAATTAAATAAATTTTCTCTTTTTTTTAATTTGTATAGTCAAATCTTCAAAAACAAACTGATGTCGGTTATTATTATTACTATTATGATTATCATTATTATTATAAAGTTAATCATTTTTTTTTTAAGAACAACAATACATGTGAAGAACTTGGTCCCAAGTCGGGAGATTATAATTCTAAACGAAGCTGATAGAGGGCCAGCATTTAAGCTAGCTTCGCAAAGGAAGAGTCGCAAGTTTGCAGATACTCGAAACCTATATTTGCAGGACGCCCTCGCGTTCATCTGTAATTCAAATAATGAGCCCAATTAGCTATGTTGACTCCTTTAGTGTTTTAATTATGATTGCTCGTGAACAAAAGGGAAATCGATTCTCTCGTGCCTAATTTATATCGAATGAAATTGTTTTCACTGCGTATTTCGGCGTCATTTGGAAATAGCCAAATCCACGATAAATGTTACAAAGATTTATCAGCCATTGGTGCTTGTAATGTTATATTGCAGGCTTACATAATGCGTTAGATTTATATAATTTCAGGAAATATTGAAATTATTAGTCTATATCATATACTATAATGTAAGAGACGTGCACTGCACAGGCATTCACAGAATGACGGATATTTTTTAAATAAGTTCGATATGAATGCAACCAAGTTTCCGAATGTGTGTAAAAGCCGGAATAATAATGTAGGTAGGTGAAGCAATGGCCGAATGCACATGCAAATGAAACAACTCTACAGCATCTACGGTATAATTTCAAATAAATTGAACAAAATTTACATAAAAGCAACACTATTGTAATTCACTTGTACCTTTGTATAAAATTAAACATTAGTTTATATACATTTCTTTAATTTAAACGTGAAATTATTTGATTTATAAGATTAAAAATATTTAAACTATTTAATAAGTTTTAATTATTAATTTCACGATAAAAATAAAAATTTTCTTATTAAAAAAAGTAAACGACAATAAGTTGAAATTATAATTACGACTCGATAAGTTCAGAGTTCTTTTCATAAAGTTAAAGAATACAGCTGCTAATTGGTTCAATGTCTGCTAATTGACCTCATCAATCTTACTATAAATTATTACGTCGCGTTACAAATAATTATTTCTAAAAACAAGCATTAAGTTTGCCATAAAAATTGAAATCCCTCTATTCTCATCATTTCCCGTTCACTGGGTACTTATTTTTATACCCTAATCGATATACGTTTAATATTCATTGCCTGTAAAAAGAAAATCAGAAATAAAATCAAGACCCTATCTTTTACAGAATTCACACCGCTTCACAGCAAGTTTTCAATTAATTACATTCTTCATTAATTTATTGTAATATATGAAATAATTTATTATTTATTAATTTTCAAACGTTTATTAAACAAACAAAAAATGAATATATTACAGAATATATGGAAATATTAAAAGTGTATAACATTGAATTACATAAAGTTTTACTATTGCAAATTGTGCATTGGCATGAGTAAAACATTTATCAATAACGTCAAGTTCTTCCAATAAAACTAAAATATTAAACCATTAAAAAGGCAACCATCTTCAGAATTCAAGATATATATATTTTAGCTTTTACGCTTTGAAGAAAATGATAAATTTAAAATAAAAATATATCATTACATCCTTCTTCAGGTCGAATTCAATAGGTACATTTATTTTCGAACTGATCTTCCATGGGGTTCTGAACGCGATCTTCGGATTCGTCTACTCTGAACCTGATTAACAGTTTCTGATAGCTTGAATACGTGATAATATAACCTAGATGACCTGATGCAGATATAGAAAGTTCTTGAGAGAAACTTCCTCCTCCAGAGTCATCTGATTATAACTGCTAGTAGTTCCACGCGAGTATTTTATACCGAATATAAAACAGTAAGTTTCACTTCCTACGTTCTTGTAAGGACGCCTTTGGTTAATTTCAAAAGAGGAGTAACTTTTGTTAAAACTGTTCAGTTATCAAACAGAGTATGTCGTATATAATTTTATTATCAATTGTAAAAGTTATCCCTGACCAAAAATCGATTCGGGTTTATCTGCTCTATATAACCGCACTGACCTCTTGACTTCAAATATATGACTTTATTCTATCGATAACTTGCTATCTTTATTTATTCTGATAGGAATATCGATCGTTTTAATACTGTCGAATTTATCTACTGAAAGTTTTATAGAGATACTCCGCGAAGCTGGAGCCAGGTGGGGAAACCATATCCCGTCATCAGTCGATCATTGATACATAGGGTGATTCCAAAACGGCATGGCAGTTCCGCAAGGCGACAAAATCGATGGTATTAGTAGAGTGATAACATTTGCATCCCGTCGATTTCATATCAGATAATATCGACTATAGCGATCTGAATTAATCACGACTGCGGCAACGATGTTTTAAACTAAAGGTTTAAGCCAATAAAACCAAGTTTAGAACTATTGGTGACACTGAATAGGTTTCCCTTTAGTTCGATCTATTACCCTGTGTAATGATCATCTCCTGTAGCCATAGACAATAGATTAGAGGCAGCTATTCAATTGTAGCATTCATGGCAAATTTCCAGCGTCGTATAGTACGGATGTGCTATTATTCAGTCAGTGGACAATGCACAACAATATCTCTGAGCTTGAAATCCTCATCGATGGACAATTTGTTCGCAGCATAATAATGTGGACACTCGTTTAGTATCATTTTTTCTTGAATACGAAATGAGGCTACTGTAGCGATAAAACATCAGAAAGTTAAGGAAAAATAAAAACAATGTAGGTATGCTTGGATTATTAGCCTAGACTCAAACGATTGCAGTATAAATTTGTCCAGGCTTACAGAGAAGTTGGTTCAAGGACCTGGATGGAAATTTGTGAATAATCCTGAGATCAGGTTTGAAATTTATGGAAACCTGAATTGGCTTGATCAAACAAAACCTGACATTCATTGTTCTGGAACTGAATGGCAAAACACTGACTCTAAATCGTCTACGTTTTGTTTTTGTTTCCTCAACAAGTTTTTAAGGTATATTCACCTAACCCATCCGATTTCTAGTACTTCCACGTGATTATCTGTGCTATTGTAAAAATTTGGTAACAACTCAAAGTTACAGCATCGCCACTCGATGGATTAAAAGTTTAACATTAAAATGTGGGTAATAGAAAAAGTTACAAAGTTATGACACCTAACACAACAATATGGTTTAAAGAAAGAATGTATACGTTGCTCTTCAATCCTTAGACATCGTGCAGCAAATTTCGAAATCCACGACGAGCGAACAGACAATCGATACCACATTGCTACCAGATTGCCAAGTATTTCTTTGCGTGTACCAAACCGATTAAATTGAATCCCTTTAACCGGTGGAATTTCCATTATAAAAGTATCTGGTTTGCAAGGATCGATCTCAATCCCTTTAAAATACGAAAATCAACAATATCGATCTTTTGTCCTGGTCCTTCGGTGGTCGTTGCTCGGTGAATCGAAATTTGCACCTAAAAGACCCATAAATCCCATGAATCGAGACAGGGTTTGAAATTTTCCTCCTATTCCAACAAAGAAGTCTAAAGTGCCCGGACTCTTTGTGCCGTGAGTAAAATCGTGATTCGACTTCGACCGCGAGGGTGCTACCGTATAACATCCACCACGCGGAAAAAAAGGAACGAAACTAGGCAATGCTAAGGATATCGGAGAGCGTGATTTGTGAAATTTTTTACTTTTTCTTCTCCCCTTGGCGGAAAGCGTCGTCGTCTTTGCGCTAAACTTTTTCCGATGCCGTGCCGGCAAGTGCGCGCGATAGTACCCCCACCGTGTGGCCCGCGTTATATGCGATATACGGGATGTACATATATATGGAATCGGGCGGGCAAATAGCTGTACGAGTATAGTGCAGACTTCCGGTGGTGGTCGCGAGCGGCGGGATGGCTGTTAATTCGGAGAATGGCTTTGGACCCTAGGAAAGTTTTGGCGTATTTCCCGAAGCCTCCACCACTCGATCCCATCACCTGCACTCTCGACCCCCGTGCTCCAGCCTCGCCTATAACCCCCCCCTAAGAGACCCATCAAGTCGCGGATTGCATCCCGTCGCTCACCTATTTCAACCGATCGATCCTATATAACGTATATACGCATGGAAAATATCCCGATACGCTCTCCATCTACTCCCATCATCTTTTGCACAAACTGCACTCCCAATCGGCGTCAGGGAGTTGGCGCAATGCTCTCGACACTCTCTCTCTCTCTCTCTCTCTCTATACGTCGAGTGGCTAAGCATCGAACCGAGAAAACACAGTGGGGGAATATTTCAATAATTCAACCCACGACTTTATATTACACCAAAGGGTAAAGTTTCTGGTTTAATTGCAGGAAATTCCCTACGTATATTATAGGCGAATTCGAACCCGACAGCTGCAGCGATGGAGGAGTGTGCCAGAGAGTTGCAATCGGCTTTGAATTCTAATTAGTCGTGACATTTCAAATGCGACTGTTTTATTCATGTTGATATATTTTATCACATTTGACATGTTCCTCCCTTCTATCTCTCTCAAAATGTAACTGATTCACTTCTTTCTTCTGACTGCGTAAAAAATTCTACGTTGAAATTATCAATGGCTGATCCAATATCCACGTTGGAAACTCGGGATGAATTCATTATCGAATGTTCGTTTTTCCGTTTGGTCTGACATTTTTATACCTGACTTTGATTTCGTTCCCATTTGATGTCGATGTAAATCTTTGTAGAGGTAATTTAAAATTTCTCCCTTGAATTTTTAATCATTTTAAATCAAACGCAGATTCACTGAAGTAAATAAAACTATAGAGGGCCCGTATTCCTTGCATTATGGGTTCTAGCATTCTCTAACTTTAGCAGTTTATACAAACTATAATTTGTTACTTAAAGGTACAATATTATAATATGTATCGGGTGTCATTCATCTGATTGCTGGATTTCATCCAATTGCTTGTATAATTGTGCCGAAGTGTTAAAATGCACTGCCTCGAGCGAAGGTGGTCTATCAGTGATTTCTTGATGGCCCCTCATCGCAATGTATCTATATCGGCAGTAAGGGGCAAACCAAAATAATTCCCTTTAATTACTCTGTTTTCGAGTGGCCACATTCTATACTTCTATCTAATCTGCGGTAAAAGGGTCATTTTAAAGTGTGAATTAGTGAAAGTTAACTTTTGTCTGACGCTTAGTTGCGACACGTCATGTTACTACTTAAACGTGTGAGTTTCTACTTAAAATATAATGAATTTGAGTATAAATTGCTATAGTTACTGGCTTTTGCACATGACATTTTTGGAAATGACATTTGCATCACCAAACTTGCCTACTTACTAATATTGATAACTAATTAGTAAATAATAACTAATTATCGTATCCTCTATTCACTTTATGTAAATAATTTTATTCGAATTAATTAAAAGTATATTTTCGATAAATAGAAAGAGATAATAATAAAACGGCTGTTCCTTTTAACGGGAATTAAAAGCGGCATGAAAAATAGGTTAAAAACGTGAATTGCACTTGAATACGCATGTACAATATATGCTCACACTTTCATCTTTTGAAGGCTGTCCGTTCAAAATTCAATATTCAGAAATGTCAAAATAAAGTGAATGACACTTTCCCTTTGCATGGCGATGCATAAAAATCAACGAATTTGAGTAAGAGAGATGAAAAGACATCAAGCAGCGAATGAAGTATATATTTTTAAGCATTTTTTTTTTTTTTTTAACGTAAAATAATAACCTGTAACTAGTATCTAACGAATAGAATGCAAATGATTAAATGTTCAATCTCTTTGATACATACACTGAAGAAAAATTTGTTATTTTCAAGTAAATATTTATTTGAAAATAACAAATTTTTCTTCAGTCTATGATCTTTATTCATATTCTTCATGTATACGCACTACAAGTATAGCGTTCGTTTTTATATATACGGAAATGCAATTCCAAAGATATGCCCATATTAAAAATGAAACAATGCAAGAGCCTATATACGAATCTCAACATTTAGAACATTGTGGTATAGAAAATGAAATTTCCGGTTCACGCGAAGGCAGCTCTTGAATATCTTGCGCTTAATTCAAGTGCATCGGGGATAAACGTCAGAGACTGAATTACAAAGTCCTGTTCGTTCTGACATGTTGAGAATACATATGTGCATAGATATAGCATCATTTAAGGGGCAAAGTCTATATTTTTATGTTTTCTCCTTTCTCTTATCAAGTGAATTATTAATTGATTATATTAAAAATTGCACTTATTCATTTTTTAAATTTATATCATTGAATAGAGAGTAATAAATGGAAATATGTTTTCTGCTCGTTATTAGTATATCAACATTTCTGATACCAAATATATAAACGCGGTTCGTGATATTCAATATTTTATTCACGGATATGTTTTCATTGATAGATGTTCATAATTTCAAACGTGGTTTCGTATTTTATGGTCCAATGTGACTATCAGGGTACCAACATTGAAAGGTATCACATATCGGACTAAATACGATTTCGACTGCGAATATTTGAATTAGTAATCAACGCATATTTTAAAAGTCGGCTTACGATGCCTTTAAATAACTTTCCAACGGAATAACTTTTTCCGTTAAATTTTCATTACTTGCCGCGATTATTACTTCTCGTGCATTATTTTTATAAAAACTTTTTAATACCTCACATCCATTTTTATCACTGTTTTCGTTTTTCTTTTTTCATATCTAATTTACGCTTACAATGGCTCGGAATAGATGCGAATTTTGTTTTAATAACCTCTTTGAAATAATTCGCAGATTTTTAATTTAGTTCAATTAATTCACGCGTATATTTGCCAACTTTTTCATCAATAACATTTTGTACCTGGTATCGTTTTATTTTTTTATTGATTGAAAGAACTTGAATTTTAAATTTATTTTGATAATAATTTTCATTGTTGAATGTGTATAGCATACAGTATTTTTTAATATACATAGAATAGAAATATATTTAAAAAAACAAATGTATTGAAAAGATCAAAGTCATAATTGTTAGCAACGACTAAAATAATTAAAAAGAACTTATTTGCAAAGTTTTAAAAAATCGTTTCTAAAAATGAAATTTTCAAAATGCCCTTGCATTACCACTTTTAAAACCCATATAAAATGCCAATAGAATAAAATGCAATAAAGCACCCATGCAATTCGCTTTTAGTTTGTTGTTCTCTTATCCTTCCTTCGCTACCGATGGATTACAAATCTCCCGAGGATGTTGCTTTTCAGCACTGGATGCACTCACCTGTACGGATCGAAGCTCACTTGAAAAAAAACTTTGAAACGTACCCATTCATGTTATACATACAAATATGAAGTAGTAAACACTAACATTATTTATAATTTCTTCGGTGAGAAAATCGTAATGAATGCATATGCAATAATGGCCAATGTGTACAAAATAAAAATCTGTAAGGTTGAGAATCATCTGTCAAGTGAAGTACGTTTTTGAAGGATCGGTTTTAATCGAAGATGTTGGTGGTACCCCGGGAAACTGGTTTCCTAAAGTTTGCAAAGATACGAATTTCCAAAACTAGAATTGCAACTTCGAATTATGTGAGTAAAAATTTAGTACTAGTATTTTTTAATGATACCATTTAAGTTGGTTGACAAAACAAATGTTAGGTAATATAAAGCTGGCTTTTCGTTTGTTATTTAATTTAATTTATGAAATCAAAGATAATTTCCATAACTTCTGGAATATGATCTTTAGATTAGATGACCTTATTTATAATTAATATAAAATCGATGTATTTTTGACTTCTGTCGATGTTTCAGTCAGAATATTCAGAAACGTCCTGTCGACCAAGCTGAGTGGCTACCTTGCACGAACGTGTACGTGGGCTTTGCCCTTTGGGACAGCCTCCGGAAGGGGTTTCATATCGACTGAGGCTTTGGAATAATGAACAATATTTAGTAGAATATATCTGTATATTCTACATCGTCTTATTTATTGCACCATATTCGTGTATCTCGTAAGGTGTGAAATATCAAAAATACAAAATAATCGTATATTGGACGTAACATTTGGGGAAATTATTATACGTATACAATGAGGGAATTCTCGAAAACGTTTTATATGGTAGGATGACATAATGCACAAGGCCAAATCCACATGATGTTCGTTCCTGTTCTTTTCTTCACGACTCTTATTTTTCAGGCTCAAAATTTTGTTTGGCAATGAGAATTTAATAAGAGAGAATTATGATATATTCATAATAAAAAGGTTCATCAATTTTCTTTATTAATACGAAATTCACAACAATTATGATGTATATAGAAACAATTTTAATCAAAAACTTATCTTTCAAATTAATTTCAAATGAATTTTTAGACAATACTTTACCAATTTTTAATAGTATATGACAAAACTAAAAGAGATACAGAATAGAATTTCTTTTACAATGGAAAAATAAAAATAAAAATAAAAATTCAATAAAAGAATTAGCTTTTATTGGATTTACTTATTATCAGTGATGAAGCTAGGTTAATTACAGAATGGAATCATAAAAATACACTTTCAGGTCGGTATTTAAATTTTAATAGTAATCATCCTATTAACCACAAGATCTGCACTACCTTTAAAGGTTAATTGATAGATCCATCCAACTTCCACATATTAAGTTTAGAGAAAACAATTTAAATATAATCAGAGAATTATTAAAAGATAATGGATATCCAGAATTATTATGAGGTATTAAACCTTTTAAAGATAAATTACATATTTTTCATTAAAAAGATATTGTTTATCAAATTAAACGTAATAATTGTGGATATTTAGGAGAAACAGGTAGATTATTAAAACATCGAATAAATGAACGTAAACGTACTTTATGTATACAGATGAAGATAAATATAGATTAAATACACAGGGCCACCTTTGATTTTAAAAATGTTCAGATTTTAGCGTTAATTAGTCTCTAGGAGTGTCAACAATAGAGAAAATGAAAACAGCACTGTAATGGATATACTTTCAGTCTCTTGACAACTTCTGTCAAAATCGTTTAAATTTTAAATCTTATATTTCATTTTAAAGGTTTTTAGTAATCTTAAGTTTTTTATATTTTATGGTGATATCTTATTGGATTATTTTTACTCAACAATATTTTTTATTTATAATGACTATCCAATTTTTTATAATCATAATTTTTAATCTTCGACCACGATCTTGCAGGGTAAAATAGAATAATCTTATTCTAACTTAATTTTATAGAATTAAAAATCTTTTTAATTAAAGCAAACTTGCTAGAAGTTTGTCACTGAACTGTTCGTAAGAAAATATTTATTTATGTATTGTAATTTATTTATACTACTTTTATTGGTATATACATTTATAACATTTTCTAACGACTGTACATTTAAACATTATTACAAACTCTTTTGTTATATTTTTTTTTTTTGTTACAATATTTTTTTTTTTATTTTTTTATTTTTTATCACATTTTGTATACTTTTTTCAAAAATAAAAAAACTAAAAGTAACACCTTGTCACTCTGATATTTAAGAAATTTATTAAAAGATTTTGCAATTATGAAAGAATCAGAGAAAAAGAAATTTTAGTTATGGTGTATACCTATGTATTTTTGTAGAATGTTTGGAAAATGTAAAAAAAAAAAAAATCTAATGTAATTCAGATAACGTCAAAATAATATCTGCCGACGGAAAAATAGCAATGACGCGAAAAAGCATCGTATTCCCCCTCTAATCATTTTCAAATCTCTAGACCTCAGGAGCAGTATCACGTAATACGAAAGAAAGGTAATTTTGGTGACATGTGGTATTTATATCGACAAAAACCACTGCAAGAAGAGATATATGACCAGGTAGAAAATGTTTCTCGTAAAATTTAAAACGATATTTCATAAAATGTATACTTTTAGTTACTGCTTATATTTTTTAATCTTAAATACTGTTAAATAATATTAAAATACTGTTATTTGAGATTTATATTTTGGGGGTTTTGGCGCATTTGCTTAATTTTAAATGGTATATAGGGTCTTTCAAATAATTATTTTAAATAATATTTTAAAAAGCAGTCGCTTGAAATTAAAGTCTTTCAAAATTAATTTACAATATTTGCCTAAACAATTGTACATAATTGTATAAAAATTATTTTTATATTTTTATTGGAATAAACTTTTATTATTACTAATAATAATAAAGTTTATTCCCTTGAATTGAAAACGACTGTCGATGCATCAAGAATGATACAAATGATAAGATAAAAATGTTTATGCTGTACTTTCGACTACAATTTTAACAATTTTTTCAATTTTCACAATTTTATGCATTGCTTAAACATTTTTTCGCTATTGACTTTTCTATTTTCATTATATTTGGAATCTTATATAATGAAGTATATTTAAATTTTCATTGTATATTTTATCATCTTACTATAACTAATTTTTTTTTATAATGTCAAAATTCTTGGTGGTAACAAAAAATCTCACGTTAATAAATAAAAACAAAAAAATTATTTTAACAAAAATGCCGAAACTATAAATATATGGACAAGAAATTTATTCAATATATATTCAATGTATATAAACATCAGAAGTAAATAAATTAAACATGTATTTAGTTAAATATATATATTGGATGATATAATATGTTATTTTCGGAACTTTTTATATTCATGTATTTTTTTTGTTATATATTACAATATATATATACAGCATCGATAGTATGTTAATATTCTTATAAAAATGTGAGTTTCGATAATAATAGCATTTCGGAGCCAGAAAAATCGAGTAATTACATATATTGGCATATAGGGACATTCATTATCTAGGTAAATTGGAATGAAGAAAAAAATAGGTCGATACTTTGTTGGGGTATACATATATTCGAAGTAGTCGACAGGTTGTCAATATTTCTTCATGGAGAGTAATTGGGAGTATACGTCGAGAAGTTCTCGGGTAGCGAAAATAAACAACCATCCGATTTTTTTATCAGAGATTTTTAGCAAACGTTGAAACGAATTTGACGTTTGCCATTTGGATAAATTGAAATTTTTCACGATTTATTACGTGTCCCATTTCTAAACGTGAATAATGAAAGAAATTGATTTCGACATTTGACTTTTTAACATCCACTTAATAATAAAAGATAAACCTACTATACGTACTTACATACATACGTATAATAATAACATGACCATATTATTGGAAAACTTATTACGTGTGCTCAATATTTTCAGTTTACACAAAAGTTGCTGACATAAAATTATTGAAAACTCGATATCGACAAATAATGTTTGTAATCTATATATCCAAAAATATTAATGCTAATAAAATGTTTGAATTATTATACAATATGTAATATTTTCGAATAACATCACTACAATTATAGAAAATGTAAAAGTCTCATTCCGTTATTTGTTTGCATTTTTTTTTTAAACTATACTAATGTAATTTTATATTATTTACAATAACTAAAAATCTGCGTGAATAATCCGCCTGTTTCTATACCCCTATCTCAACATCACAATGGAAAATAAATGTTATAAAGCGTATATGATTTACAGCGTACTATCATTATCGTGAAAAACGAACTTGCTGAAATAAGAATAAGTAAATAGGTATCTGTAAATGCAAACAAGCGTAATGAATGATTGTTAGTTGCAATACGTAATTGTAATAAGAAATCATCGATGCGTCATAATACTACTTGAATCTATTATTTATCAGCAGAAATAAAATTGAAATTGTGCGAAAAAAAGCAATTGTCTGAAGTAATGTATGAATCAGCTAATTTTTAATTTGCTTCGATTTATAATCACGAACAAATCAGGTATAATAGCGGAGGACAATACAGATGAGTATCGAGTATAGTCATTTTGAATATAGCCGTTTCTTTTTTTTTTAATTTAATTGACTTGACAAACAAGTAATATGAATAACATTATATAATTATCACGTTCACAGTTCGCATATTTCATAATCAGACAAAAATGTCACTATATTTTCTATGAAAACAAGTATAGTTATTAGTAAGATGAAATGTGTAGAGTGATATAGACAATTTGTTATACATTATTGTTTCTGGAAACAACGAACGAAATAAGTAAATGAAAATTTCATCCAGAAATCATGTAAATGATATTTTATACTTCGTATCTAATGACAAAAATTAATTATTTTTCGGGATAAATAATTTTCAGAGCTTCGTTTTTGAAAGAGGAAATTTTTTTACTCGGCATCTTACACAAATCTTTGGACTACGTAATAAATTGCGATGGGTCTGTTTGTGAAATGAGCAATTATTTTTTGAGATGAAAACATTTTTTAGGATATGAATTCTCACATAGAGTGTTTAATTTATCTTGATGACTTCCAACGCTAGATTCATATGAGAAATTTATAAAGAGCTTATAAAAATGTCGAATTCATTAAAAATATTATTAATTCAAGATCAGTTATTTTGAAAAATACACTTTTCAAGCTATTTAGAAATGGTTTCAAAAAAGTTGTCTTTTTTTGTCTACAGATTGAATAATAATTCTATGGAGTTAATAAAAATGAAGAATAAGAATTTTTATTATTCTTTAGTGCGGACATCTAGGATATTTTATTCGAGTTTATATATTGCATTCACCTACTGATATTTACTTTACATATATTGCAAAAAAAAAAAACGCTACTATATATAGAGTAGAAAATAAAAAAAAAAATTATAAAAGAGATATTTTATCATGTATATTTTGGTTATGCTATATAGATAAATTATTTCTCGTGTATTTTATATCTATCGAAAACGTTATCGCGTTGAGTGTATCGCAACTGATTTTCTGTCACTTTGCACTATGTGCAATAGACTATATATATATAGCACGTCTAGTGAAGTCGTACTTCAAAACGCCGAAAGGAAATCGATATTATTAAAAATGAATGAAAAAGGATAGTAGATTTTGAATTCCTCGTTTCTACATGTTTTAAAAATTCAACCATTTATATTTATGAAAAAATCACTCATGTGTTAGATAAATATTTGGACAAAATTCAGATAAAATTACTCATGCATATATCTGCATAATTTGAAAAACAAATACTCATGTTTATGTATATGCGATTGAATGTGTACACTTGAACAAATTGTTAGATTTATTTCTAACTTATAATATGTTAAACCCTTGGTTAAACCCGAAATTAAAATGAAAATGTAAACAAATTATTATCGAAATTAAAATAAAATGATACACAAGTGTTGATCTATACATATATCATGCAGTATTATAGAACTTGTTATATAAACTCAAAATCCAGCGGTTTTTTGTTTGAAACTTCGAGAAACTTTGCAAGCAGCCTATCACAACTAAAGTTAGTTTGGAGGCAATCGAATGAAAATTGGACATACCTGTGAAAATGCTAAAGTTCCGTCAGATTTTTTTCTTTTTCTCTTTCCTTTTCCTTGCCTACATTTATTCTTAATATTTGGGTTTATTCTTTTAATTTTTTCATTTGTCATTCTTATTTCTTAATGTCAGAAATTAAGGCCTTGATGAGAACATTGATGATAAAAATAATAATCATAAACATCGCAATCATAATCATAATGAAACTTGTTAATTTCAATGTCACTTTTAAATTATAACCGAAATTGTATTTACTATAATTTTAGATACATAAGGTGCGTATGCATTATTCTCATTGATATCATTATTGCAGAGAATAAGGAATCACATTTCACAAAAAGCGCAATTCGCTTTAGAAGCAACATCAAGGAGATTGTATTATATATAGCCATGTACTCAAGAAAATACGAAATGGCTTTCGTAAAAAGCCGAGTGACTTGTACGGATTAATCATAGCTAATTTCAACATTTTAGATATGAAAAACTGTTTCCTTTGACTCTAAAACTTTTATCTGTATGAAAGAATATAAAATTATTAAGACTAGCGCAAAAAAAAAGTAAAATCTAAATCAAATTTAAAATAAGTCCATATTGAACTTATAGCAAATTGAAGTGTACGTCTACTTGAAAAATAAATATTCGGTTTTGATCAATGGGTCCATGAATATACGGTCTAACTGCATTTATTCATTAATTAATAGATCAGATCTAATGCAGTTGTTGAATAGATTTAATCAAATGTAACTGCAAGTGAGTCACCTACGTAATAAACAATTCCAAATCATATATTCTATTAAAAGTTATCAAATTTCAAATCAAATCATTTTCACTACCAATATATCCAGTGACCCCTGAAGAGCCAGAAATTAAGAAATTCTGGAAAATGCGAATTATATAGATAAAAAGTGTCTAACATTTAATTATGATGTATTTTAATAAATCGTTTGATAATATATAACCTTTCACAATTTTCTCTTTTTTTTTCTTCGTTTTAATTTAACAATCAACGGCACAATCCTAATGAGTTCTGGTTCCCCAGATAGCAAATGATATCCTCATTAGGATATACGACTGATGGTTCAAAATAATTAATTGTTAGGTTAATTGTTCAAGTGGAGATCATCAGCCATGTTTTAGAGTACAAATGCTTGATCAGGTACTAATAAATTTTAGACAAAATCTTAGATAGTCTATGAAAATGTACATGATTATATTTATGGTCAATCATCGTTTTGTATATATTCATAGGTGTGTTAAAACAACATTGCTAAATCATCATTTTTAAAATAGAAACGTTCGTCTGAGCATAACTTTGTTTAACGTCACAGAACTACATTTGAAATAGTAAACGTTACCCAGTGCTCGCTTCGGACTTTTAACCAATATTTCCAACGTCACGAATGTAAAGCTGATAAGGATAAAAAATCCCGAGCGTATATAAACATTAAATTTAATTTTCAAAATACAAAATCTGGAAAACCATGCAAATAGCGCTTACAGAATATTCCTGTACTTTTGATTATATGAAATAATAGCAGCACTAAATATTCTCTGTATAAAATTCTCTGCTGTTTTAATGGCGGTGGATCATAAAATTAAAAGTTTTGAAACTGTAAAAAAAAACAGTAAATGAAATTCGAATTTAACTACAAATTTTTCCTGGTCTAATCAGATTTAATCAAGTGTATACATACAAGTTGATACGTTTATAAGGTCTAATTCATGTCCTACGATTTTCTCACTATTTGATCTGGCATTCAATCCTATAAAAGCTTTTGTGATTGATAAAATGCGATTAGACACGAACACCAAATGCAGAGGACAAATTAACTCTATACATACGCATCTGATCATTTATTTTATAAGCTCCATTCATATCCGATCTTATACTCGGTTCTATAGAATGTGCACTCATTGGAACAAATTTTACGAAGAAGCTAAATAAGAAAGTCTCGATTCCATTATTTAAAAATGTCAGAATCCTACCCTTCCTCTTGCTTTCTAGAGAAAGTAGATGAAAAACAGCAATATTACGAAATATTCAGAACTGACAACTCTATTAAATACTTCTCTCTTTCTCAAATATGAGCAAATGTATATAAAAGTCATTCGGTGGTAATTGTACTTCTTGGTTAGATACAGAAAGTTATTAAAAAAATGACAGCTTCGACATCGAACCTTTTCTCCTTAAAGAACTAAATAATTCCAAGTCAAACGAATTATAACTTGTCGTGACCCACTCTTCGTATATTCTTAGAAACTTTCGAATATATATATGTTTGTGTATATATATATGCATATATATATCAAAATGCATCTTCTGGCCGTGAGACTTCAATAAAGGGTCTCTTATTACTTCGTCAAAGTGCGGTGACTAAGACAGTGACAGAGGCGATATCTCAAGTCTCTCTAGATAATAAAAACTTACTAGACAAAGAATTACAAGATGAATTATACGAGACATCGCGAGATAGTGCAAAACAGAATAAATTGCTTCTTTATGACAGCCGAGTAAGAGACGGGAATTTCATTCATTCATTCGCTTCGCAAATAAACGACTCGAGCTTCGTTCATTTGTCGTCCAGCTGATCATCCGTTGCTAAAATGGCAGGTAATTAATGACACGGTATAATTGTCCCGTACGCTACTTGTCACTCATAATTATCCATCCAATATATATTGTTTTCAGTTGAAAACAGCAGGTATGAAAATGTGACTTATCGAGTGGTTCGCAATACTTATTTGTATATATCTACTCGTTCCTCTTAGTTTACATATCAAATATCGCGATAATAATAAATGGTCTAATTAATTTCTGCTGGAAAAAAATCCATCATAGGTGATTGCTGTATTTATTTACTGAATGTGTTGGGGACCGGTATGAACGATCATATATATATACGTACATAATCTGCAATTATTTTATTATAATTACAGAATTTTCAAGTGGATTTAGTCATCGCGTAATAGGATTAACGCATAGCCAAATAAGATCAAACGTGTTTACAATTATAAACGTTCCCGTGGAAACATATTTTGCACTAATATATAGTTGATAAATTTGAACTACAATTAAGTAATAGTTGCTTGTGTTAATTTTGTCCAAAAATTATCCAAATTTCTTCGTTGAACATACTGGTCAAGTATGTATAAGATGTTTTAAAGTTTGAATCTTCAAGGATGATGGATGAAATGTCAGGATAATATGGAACACCCTTTGAATTAAAACGCCAGGTAAAAAATAACAAGAAATAAAAAAACCACCAACACATCAACACAGCGAAAACGCAATATAAATCAAAATGCAGATTTTGAACAATTATGGTTGCGTAACGTAATTGCCACGAACATTTGTACAAGTTGTAATTTTTTTTAACTTCTTCGATTTATACCTTGCAATGATAATTCTGCGTTTTTCGTCATTTATATGACGAATAGATTCAATTAAACGATAAAAAATATGCTTATCGTCATTTTTTTCGCAAGGTCTTCAAAATGACAACATATGAAATACGACTTCAAAAGCCAATAAAATTTCGAAGATACCTGACGTGGCGTCCAGGGCGTTCTAAAATCTTCTTCTATACAGTGCATTTATTTTGAATGCGATTTTCGCAAATTGCACAAATTGAAGCTCTCGCCGGTCAACTGCTATAGTACGCTTGGAATATTTTGGACGAAGAGACGTGATGGGCTCCGGGGAGTTATTCGCCCAGCAGTTTCCGGAATCATCGGCGGTTCCTAAACTTAGCGAACTTGCTTCAACTGTAGTTACGGATTATACAGTGCATGCATTAAGTTTCCTCAAATAATTCACAATTTATTCAATTCGATTTCACAACTTCTTCCGGGAGGCGCTTGCAAACATTCAAGGGGATATCGCTATATAAAGATAACGTATACGAAACTGAAGTGGCGAGAAGCTAATCTCTTGTTCAAGTTGTCAGATGAATTTCATGCAATATATATATATATATGTATAGAGAGAGAGAGAGAGAGAGAGAGACGCTAGCTGCTTTTGCAAAGTTACCTCAAGCTAATGGTAATTAAAATACCGAACTAATATTATACACGTCTTAAATATCGTGTTTAATTATATTTGCATAATTATTTTATATTTTTTAGGTTATTTTTTTTTTCTAATTATTAATGTTGAAGAAATCTTCGTTTTGGATCACAGTGAGACACATTCTCCAAAGGATAGAGTAAAAATGCAAGAAGTAACTTTAAATTTTGTTTCACGAAAAAACTTATTAAAAACCAACTATTTAGGTTTCAATTTGGTGGAAGTCAGTTATTCAAAAATTGCTTATAATAAACTACTTTGCGATAGCATAATATATATATTCAACGATATAATAGAGTATTTAAAATTCTAACACTTACGAGAATAGCAAGTCACCTCGCCATCTCGCCACCTATCGGAAACCACGCGTATTTTAAAATCGCAATATATATACTCTGGCACGTTCCGATTCCAAAGATGTAAAGGCATGTAATTTACGTATGTATATATTGCGAAGCAAATATATATTACATGGCTTTAGATCTTTGTAAAAATTAAAAATTAAAATTCGCGCGTTCTCCGATAGGTGGCGAGGTGGCGAGATGACTTGCCATTCTCGTAAGTGGTAGAATCTTAAATGCTCTATTATATCGTTGGTATAACTAATACAATGATTACATTTTATGCATAGAATCAAACAAGATAATTCCTGTACACAAGCACTTTAGAAGTACAGACATACCTTGAAGACTAAGTAGATGGTAACTGGTTATATATTCGTAATATTTAATAGTTGGTAATAGTTAATAGTTAGAACACCTTACTAGTTAGCACGCCTGCTAAAGTTGTTAAACAAATAATTTACTTTAGTTTGCACTATATATACTACTATGGCAGCGGCCAATCAATACTTCTTTTTAATGCACTTATTATGTAATAGTAATACATTCATTGTTCTCGTTGTCATAACAATAGGTCATGTCTACATACAAAAAAGTTAACAAAACTATTTTAGTTGTGCAAGAATATTTTAACACATATTAAGATATAAAGTAGATGCATTTATCTACATCATAAACTCATTAGTTGTCATATACCAACTATACCCAAGCAATTACACCAATTGCTTCAATTTGTACAAAACCAATGATTTTATCAATCCGATTGCTGATATAAAATAAGATTCACTGCACTATACACGAGAAAATCGAAATATTTGGTTCTACTATCTTAATAGCAGGATATGATATAACTAACTTTGTTAATTAGCTGTGTATTATTTAAGTAGTAGATTTAACTTGTTAAGCATATACTACTATTTAGATAGTATAGTTAAAACTATTTCGTACTTCTGTGAAATATAAGCTGAATATAAACCGAGTTTAAAATCAACAATTCAACAATTTTTGTAATACAATTATATTTCAATCACAGTCGTTCATCAATATTTAATTTATCAAGTTAAAGTTTAATTTAAAATGCAATCAAATTAAAGCATTTTCCGAGTTTATAAATAATAAAAATAACCCAATATCAATCTACGAAAAAAAAACATAATCAAAATATTATTTCGTTTTGCTACTCTGCTTCATACATTCTAATTTGTCACAAAATTCAGCATTGTGTACTATACATACAATAAATGAAATTACATTGTTAATCAGAAATTCGGTATCAGCAATGAAAAAGATATTTTTAATATATAATTAAACGTATATCATATTTACAATAGTAAAGGGCAACGAAATATCGATGTCACCATAGCAACCTTTCGTAATGTAATGTTCTTATAGCAGTTAGCCTTCCTTCACTTTGAGCTCCGTTAACCAATATGACATTATAAAAAAGTCAGCAGAAAAACTTTCGACACACGGGACTTTTCAAAATTGAAACTACGCTTCTTTCGAAAGTTATAATCCACGAACTTCCTTTAAATAAGTTATAGCGATCGTTTATTGCCTCAGCGTGAAATAAAGATCTACATTTAATGGCGTTTAGGGACGTTTTTGCCGACTAAGGAGGCCCCTGAGACCCAGGTAACATTTTAGATTTAAAACACTTGATAATTGCAACTTTTTGGGATACTTAAGAAAAATGTTCTTTCATTGCCTATTACGATGAACGTTTGGAAGTAAGTAGAATAATGTTTTATTTTCATGCAATTCCATAAACGATATAGATTGATTCCGGATTGTCGATCGACATTAAATATAAGTTCTTGTAACTTTAAATTGAATTGTTTTAAAGATACTACAATTTATTGATATCAACTTTTTCCTATATTTATTCGTCAACGCGTATAACGTGCACTTAATTTTTCATGAAAAACTACAAAAAGACGGGAGCAACACCGCACGGGTTACCTGTGCGATGACCCACATAAATCTGACAGTTTTTCGATAAAATAGCTTACGTGATGAATTTTTGAAGTTAATTAAAATCCTTAATTTGCGTCACTTGCACCGTTCAAGTTAAAACAATATGACAAAGTGTACCCATATAAGCGATACTTATACGTGTATATGTATATATAAAAATGCGCAATTACGCGCAATATATATATATATATATAAAATATAAATTCATCCACACGTGAATCTCAGCATTAATAATGCTAAAAGCCTTGCAGATCAAATCTTGAAGGATTATATAAATCCGACTGGGACGTGGAACTTTAAGAGAAATTAGTTAAATTAATCCTTGTCGTTACAACTTCTAGATTTACTATTATAATCCAATTGTTGCGTTCGTAAGAACATCGTTCTAGAAAATGTCTGGTATGGCAGATTATATATATATATATATGACTAAAATTGTATTAATGTATGCGCTTAATGGACGATTAGTAAATCTATATAATATTGATTGAAAGCCGCCCTATAAATTATCTATGATTTGGCCAAATTAATTTTCGTTACTTTTTAAAGCTTTCAGATTTATACACACTGAAAAAAAATGTTGTCGTTTTCATTATGTAAACATTTATTTGAATAGTAGCAAGTAAATATTTACTTGAATTAAGAAATGATTTATTGAATTAAGTAAGATTTACTAAAAATAAGGAGACATATTCTTAATTCAAGTAAATGTATATTTACTAAATAAATATTTACTTGAATATATAGAACATCTTTTTTCAGTTTAGAACTTTTAAATAATTTTCTACCAATCTTTATACTCAATATTTTTTTTTTTTTTTTTACTTTTTTGTTTTTCTTTTATCGACTCATTTTGGAGTGTGCGTGTATATACATATATCTTTAGAAATATTGGCGCAATTTCAAACATAAAAGTCCAGTGCAAAAGTTCGATGCAGTAGCTTAATTAAAGCGATATATGATGTATGTGATTAGTTGGCAGTAATTTAACCTTTGACCCGTAAAGTACTAACTGGAAATAATTAAATGCAAAATATCAGTTGTAAAATACAAAATAAAAGTTTTCTTTGGTATATGAAATTGCAGTTAAACAGTCATTGCTAATTAGTTAAAATTATCACGTTGACATTTTTGATGTTCATCAATATATTACTAAAGAGAAGACGCAGTAACCCTAAACGATGAAAGTCATATTCCTACGTATGCAGTAAGTACACTAATAAATTACGACCCTATACCCAATGAAGTAGAAAATAAACAAATCCTCAGCCCAGCATGCCAAGAATTAATTAGAGCCGAATCCTCGATAAATCAATTAACCGTTCTCTCACTCATATAACAGCAGGATGTTAATTTTAGAAAAAAAAAATTGTTTCCTGCATATATCTGTATTTATAGTTGTGTACGCTTACAATGCACATCACTTAGTCGAAAATTATAAATCATGTGCACGCCCCTTCATAAGAGAGTAATGCCCAGCCATGCAGCACGGCGAAAAAAAAGTGATAGACCGGGGAGAATAAATTTCGTGAAATTGCAAAACCTGCAGTAATTAAATTCCACATCGTACTAAAGGATAGTTATTTATTCATGTACCATGTACATATTTTCGTCGTTAAAGAGTAAACGGTGTTGAAGTAGACAGGAATTAGAAAAGAGACTCGAACGTGATTTTCAGGTCGAATTATTATAGTACATATAGATTAATTTCAGTAGAATTACACGCGTATAGAAGATAAGATTGAATATAGAAATACATTTCATCGCATTATGCAGAACTAACAGAGTTTTCGTAGTGTCTGTTTCGCACGACGTATAGGGTAAAGTCGACAATTGTATTACTTTGTGTATGTTAATCTAATATCATATGTAGAAATGGAAATTTATTGAAGCAAAGTGTATTATATATGAATATATCTTTCATTTATGATATCAATGTATAATGCATGTGGTGCATATTGATGCATCAGCATGAACATTATATGTAAATATATAAGATATATGCGAATGAATATGTATCACTGAATAAATATGTATATATATGTGGAATGTACTACATGTATGTATATATATACGTAGATATAAAACATTCATCGTAGAATGATTTGTTCAGCATGTGCAAGTATAACTAACTGTGAGTAGAGTGTGTATACCGACATGCAAGCTGTATGTACATGAAAAGTTCCGAATCAAATTCTACTGCTAATAGAACTACTGTCGTGAAATGTCACTCCGATTTGTTTCGAGAACGACAGGGAATGTTTTTTCAGCGGTTTTCTCAATCAGAGTTGTCAACGAAGTGCAAATTAGCTTTCAACGCGCTATTCTCTTGTTGGTGAATTCCGGTGAAAAATACAGAGAACTGACGTATATAATGTCATTTTTTTAGTATACAAGATTGTTATATATTTACAAGTGATCGAATCATTTAATTATAGTTTTAACTTATTGTAGTAAATAATGTACGTATCCAATGTAACAATTGGTAACATACCGCTAATGAGTATGTTGTATAGTGAAAACTTTTGTGATTTGACTTTAGTATTTATCTCTTCTATTTAATAACCTCCTAAATATGCAATTTCTCAACAACGTTACACTGAATTCTTCAAATCGCTGAGACATAGATTTATAGCAGTGGTGACTATAATGCTAAACACCTTTGGTGGGGTTTAAGAACACCAACATTCCAACCAGCTTTATGAAACTATATAAAGGCATACCAATCTTTTCACAATATCTACCGGTGAATAACCTACTTATACCGACCTTCCAAATAAACTCCCTAATCTGATCGATTTTGCTATAGTTCAAGAACCAAACCCATTACAGATGACGTCGCGCAATCTAATCTGGCTCTTTCATTGGATCATTTCTGATCATTCTCACTATTGAAACAAAAATTGTACACAGGCCCAAAAATAACAAACCAAACAATATAAAAATACGAGATTTGACTGAGTTCAGATCTTATATAATACAAACAATACAGACATAACAAAAAATATTAAAGAAATGGTCTTGGAAGAAAGAAAACTTTGTGGAATCTGGCAAATGACCAAAACTAGTGCTGACAAATCTAAACTGCATAAGGGAATTAAAGAACTTGAAATTGCACTGTTTGTTTCGCAACTCAAAGATCCAACATTTTGACCATCAAACATTTTTCCCACATGTCGGATGGGAATGTTGATGATATTGAATGATGGTCACGGATGATGATGTTGGATAACCCGGGAAAAAATGGATTAGATATAATTATATCTGGATCAGATATAATTATATCTGAATCATGTATGATTATATCTGGATCATATATGATTATAT